>CAAKHB010002168.1:38492-48686 GCA_901007665.1 Aeoliscus strigatus
GGGGGGGGGGGGGGGGGGGGGGGGTGGGTGGCTATGTGTGCGTGGAATGCTGGATGGGATTTGACTGAATCCATTTTTTTAAACCAACAGGAATTAACAGTGAAATGTATCATTCTCCTGCATCTAAATGTCAAAGATTCGTTCATGCTCCAGAAATTAAAATGTCCGTGAGCTGATTTTCATCTAGATGATTGACCTTATCAACACATCATGTCTGTGGAGCGACAAACTTCCACTTATGACTCTTGTTACTTCCATGTGTACAACGTTCTCACGGTGCAGCTGGACAGACTGCAGACGACTCCAGACGAGTCAAAGTAGGATCTCCTCTGACTCGTTCAGACCACTCCCCCAGTTAGGACAAGGCTTCCACGAAGACCAGCCGGCGCCACCTGGTGGTCGCTCACTGTGGCTGGCCACAGGAATTCACAGAGGGTCCCCTTTTACCAGCGACGCACAGAAGTCTACATCGTCATGTCAGAGGGGGCTGAATGTTATTTCAGACTCTTGCCTCAGTTGCGGGTGCAGTGGAGCTGAAGGCCCCGACGCTGGAGCGGGCAGCGCTTCAGAGGATTTGGAACGGTCTCCTCGGGCCACATGGATGTGACGCTTCTTTGCCTTTCTTTTGCAGTCGTTGTCATTGTTGGCCACCAGCAGCTCCTGCCAGAGGCCAGTTTGGGCTTTTCTTTGGTTTGTTCTCTCTGTTCCAAAGAGTCAAGTCCATCCTTTCCTGTGTGGGAATCACTTAGTTCAGAGCTTTTCACCAGTGTAGGTCCGTGTGTTTGAATCCACAACATCACAGCACAAAGTCAGCGTGTGTGCATGTATGTATGTATGAACTGTGTCGTCATTCCACTAGAGAAGAAGAATGAAGAACCCCCCACGTGTCCTGTGCCCCCCCCACCCGTCTGTCTCTCACAGCCTCTCGACTTTGAAACAAAGAGCAGCTTTTCTCTGAGAATCGAAGTCACGAACAGGAACATCGACTCCAACTTCTTGAGTCTGGGCCCGTTTAGCGACACGACGTCCGTCAAAGTGGCGGTGGAGGATGTGAACGAGCCGCCCGTCTTCTCGGCGCCGCTGAGCAAGATGGTGGTCTCAGAGGACGCCAGAGTGGGTTCGTCCATCGGGAGGGTATCCGCACATGACCCGGACTCCTCCAACAGCCCCATCAGGTAACAGACTGTTCATTCATTCATTTAAAAACAGAAAAAAACACAACGTTCCCCAATTTGAATGAAAGGGGCAGAAAGAAGAAGAATCTTATTCAATCGGAACCTTATTACAAATACACAAAACATGGAAAAATGTGTACAAAATAGATTCATATTGAATAAAGACACATTTTATTCCAGTCAGTGCCAAGCTCACTCCGCAGCCTCCGATGAGGGTCGCGGCGCACAGAGGTCATCTCCTCCTGTATATCACACCGTCACTGGGGAGGCGCAGGGGGGGGCGACGACCAAACGCGTCATCATCTGTCCGTAGCGGCGCCAGCAGCCGTTAGTTATGTTACAGACGTGTTTGTGTCACAGTGTCGTGATCTTAATCCCAGAAAGAAAAAAACAAAGTCTGAATCAGATGACGTCGTAAAGCAAACAAATGTCAAAACACATTTCGTGTTGAAAGCCTTAATGGGACAAATGTCAGAGGAATTATCACTTTTAACAACCTGCTAACACAAGAAGAACCTTTGTGAATTTGTTGCTGACTGAATTTGAAATTTGGGCTCCTTGCATCATCAGAATCAAAAATAAACTTGTGTGTTGCAACTGATCCGATATAAAAGTAATATAAGATATAAAATAGTTTAAAAAAAACAGGAATTATGAAAGGTAAAGAAATACAAGTTAAACAAATAACAATATATATAAAATAAAATAGATTAATGTGCATGTTTCATTGTCAGAATTGTTTCATTTAAATTGAAATAATGCAAACAGGAAATAGACCGTCACCTGAAACCTACACGTGGTGCCTCAGGGGCCTCAGGGGCCTCAGCCAACAGGCTTCACAAAGTCTTCGTACCCTCCAGAGCCTCGGTGCAGCCGCCACAGAGACGCTGCCAGATGGTTGGAGGGCCGAGGAGTGCAGCATTTGCAAAAGTGAAATGCCATCTTGAACAAGAGAAGGGCATTCCCGCCGCAGGGTCGAGGCTCAACAGTTGTTCCGTGGCCTTTCCGACTTCAGACGAGCTCCCGCGTTGCCAGTCTGTGTGGTGTTGCTCCGGAGCCGCCGCCTTCTTTGCATTAATTGAATGAATATTGACTGGCATTCATGCTCGCTCTGTTCGGAATCTTAATCAGAAAATCAAATTACTGCTCCATTGTCGCTGTAAATTGCCTCTTTTTTGCCCCCGCGACTGTTATCAGCACCCGCAATATTATTTCACGACATCTGTTGAAATTAAAATTATTGTGGAACTAATGCAGCCACAAGAGTCAAATTACAGCGCAGTAATACCCTATAGATGGGCACTAATTGAAGTTGTAATTTTCTCCTGAAACACGAGATGATGGGGTTTGATGGGTGTTGTGCTGAGGGACGAGCCCACAGACGTCCGTTTTATGAACATTGAACGGGGTTTTTGTTTCTTTTCTGCGTTTTTTGACACCGATCAGGAGATCTGACATGAAACCTGAAATGTTCGATACGATGACAACAGACAGAATCTTTCCTCACATACACATGCAGTGCTTCAAAGGAATGTCGCTGGTGTGTTCAGGTACTCCATCGACAGAAACACCGACTTGGAGCGCTTCTTCAACGTGGACGCTCTGAGCGGCGTCATCAGCACCGCCAAGGCTCTGGACCGAGAGGCCAACTCCGTCCACAACATCACCGTCTTCGGCATCGAGAGCCGTAAGTGTGTCAACCATGTGAGCGATTAACCGAAGGAATGTTTCAGATTTAAAAGGTTTTTAGATCCAACCTCATACGGTGGTGGTGGGTGCTGCTGCTGCTGCTGCTCCTCCGCCTGCTGGATGTGACAGCACGGAGCTGTTGTCAGACTGTCAGGGAATATTAATTCCTCCCTTCAGGACGCTCGCGTTGACCTCTGCGTCTCCTCGAGCCGTGGGGGCGAGATGCTGACTCAGGGTGGGCGAACGCACCCACGGGTGAACTATGGTAATGTGACGTGTAGAAGTGCTGCGTCTTTTTATTTCCACCAAGGACACAAAGCAGATCGACGCATATTTCTCTTTATTTCACAACAGAATAAAGCAGGAAAAAAAAAATCATCAGTGCACGTAACGGGAGCGATGAAGACAGCGGTGTCACATCAGAACAAGTTAAAAAAAACGACACGCAGCCCGTCAGCCTGCCGCTGCCTCCGCTCTCACATCTTCAGAGTGAGGAAAGGTGTTTAAAGCCTTTGTATCACTCCCCGCTTCTAAAGATGTGTTTATTTACATCTAACGGCACAAACACACTCCTCGGTTGATTCCCATGTGCGAGCGGCTTCCTGATATAGCCACAAAGAGAAGGCGGCGTATAATAATAGCCAGATGAAATGTCACAACACGCACGAGGGACCGGCTGCTGACACGTGGAGACACCGGGGCGCCGTTTCCAGATGAAAACGTCTGAGTTCACAGACAGAAAACCTCCTCCGCCCCCTTCTGACAGCGTTTACGTTGAACGAGCCGCAGTCTCTCGCACTTCCAGGCCTCGCCGACGCCGACCAGCCCGTGGCTCCAGGCGCCGCACGTCCTTTTTATCGCCGTCACATCAGCCCGCCTGAATGTCAGCGCAGCGTCCCCGGCCAGCGCCGCGCCGACGCCAGGCCGAATCATCGTCTGCCGCGCAGACATTTGGCCGTCGGTCGCGGTGGGCGGGAGCGGGCGTGGAGTCCGTTGTTCGAGACGAGCCGAGCGGACTGAAAGATGCCAGCTGTTGCTGTGTGTTTCACTGCAGTGGCTGCAGCTGCTTTGTGATTGATTAAAACACGAGAGCGATCGATATCCCATCATGAGACCTTTTCGTGGCGTTTAAAACGCTGCCGCTGCTTCTCGTTCTTCTTTCAGAGGACCCCACTCAGATCGGAAAGGGCGTGGCCGTGATCACAGTGCTGGACATCAACGACAACGCGCCGGTCTTCGCCATCGACTACGAGACGCTCGTCTGTGAAAGCACCGCTCCAGGACAGGTGAGCCCCGGAACCCGTCCGCTCCCTTCAGCTGCATCGGCTCCGTCTCCTGTGCCATGTGAAGCCACCCACCGCTCGCACGTCGGTCCTCGCGAGACGTCGCCACCAGCGGGAGTCGCATCCTGACGATGTGATAGCAGGTTTCCGAGGCGCTATCGTGCATTAGAGCTGCTCGTTCAAACCGTCGGGTGAATTAACGACTGGCGTTTTCTTTGTCGACAGTGTTACCACAGGTCAGAATGTGCGTTCACATGCCGCTGACGCTCCGGGTCTTCAGAGAAAATACATCAAAGAGGAGGACGGAGACATTTCCTTTTCCATGTGTTTAGCATTTGGCCCCATAGTCGGGGGGGGGGCCTCCTGTGTCGCCGGCGCTGATCCGTCTGCTCGTGGCATTTGGAAAATACAATCAGAGGCGAAGGGTAAAGGAGGCGTGTCGCCCCGGTAAGTACAATAGATCAGCCTGATGCATCGTGGGGGAGACGGCGACTCGACCCTTTTAAATATGGCGTTAGCGTCCACGCCTGGCGCTAGTTTGTCACCGCGGTCACGTGGGAGTTCGTGGAGCGTGTGTTGACGATTTGGAGGCTTCTGATTCCGACCTGCGGCTGACGAGTGTTTGTAGATTGGCGACGGACCCCCCCCGCCCCCCGCCCTCGCCACTTATCCTCAGCTGGATGATACCGCCTAATGATTTAAAATTTCCAACAACACAAACATCTATCTATCAGCCATCAGTCTGCGCTGGACGGTCAAAGTCGGTGGATCATTTGTAGACTTCTCCCCCACCAGCAGCCCAGTGATTTATGGCGGCGTGTATGACAATAGTGAAACTAAGTAATTCACCTCCAATCAAAGCGCCCCCCAGGACACAGCAGCAGCCATAATCCTTGACAGCCTCATCAGCAGGAGAGAAGTCCAGAGAATGTGTAATTACCCCGCTGAAGCAGACGGATGAGTTACTCGACGCTAGCTAGTCAGAGCTGAGAGCTTCGCTCAGGTGGAGCTGCTCGGCCGTAAAGGTGGAGTGGGGGCCGCTTCACGTGCACTGGTCCGGTCCAGTGTGGGTTGTAAAGGCATAGACACACACACCCACACCCACACACACACACACACACACACGGTGTCTGATCCTGGTTTCTTCTCATTATAAGTTTTTTTTGTTTGTTTTGTTGTTATTGTCCAGTACACACACACACACACTCAAACCTTTATTGAACTGGACGTTAATGAGGTTTCCCCCATTTATGAAGAGAAACACACATCATCGGGGCAAATTGACGTCTCTGATTGATCACTGATGATTTTCTCTCAGAATCGATTGTTTGATCCATAAAATGTTAAAATGGCGAAAGATCATTTAAGGGACAAGGAAACCAGCAAATTCAAGAAGCTGCAGTCAGATCGATACAGAATAGACACCATTTAATAAATCCAAACAAATAACATTTTTTAAAAAGAAGCTGCAGTCGAAATATTTCCCAGTTGTTTCTTGAAATGATTGACTGATGAGTAGTTGGCGATTTGTGTGTGAGTGGATTCTTGACTCCAGGTTTGTAGTTTTCACGTTTCCAGGGGTTTGTGGCCTGAAACAGGAGGAGTCAGAGACACTCCGTTTCACTCTGACTCGACTTGTGACGTGGTTTGGACATCACATCCATTCATTCATCGTCTCCCGTTGCTCCGGTGACGGGTTGCGGCCGAGCTGGAGATGATCCTAACGGGGGAACGTCAGGGTACTTAACCGCCCCGCCCAGTGACGGACCCACCCACTGGTCATTTGTTCATTGCTCGCCGTCCGCGGTCAATTCTGCGTCTCAGATCTACAGCGACGGAACAAGGTGCCATTTTTCAGGCCTAATTAAAGCCGTCTGCCGACAGCGATGCCACTTGTTACGGATCATCGCTGCGCCGGTCTTCTGCCGTGATATTAATTGATGTTATGATGGGGTGGGGGAGGGGTGTGTGTGTGTGGGGGGGGTCACATTGTACAATCACTTTGGTGTAACCATTACACACATGGGTGGACTTCTGCTGCCCCCAATCTGCTCCGGTGCTCCTCCCCGCACGCCGCACATTCCCCAGAGAGGCGCCACATACTCCCGAGAGAAACGTTTTTTTTGTTGTTTTTTTTTTCCTCCGTCTGATCAAAAAGTACCTGACTTCATATACTTTCACTCCTCGGTGCCACTTCACACGGACGTCATATCTGCATGTCATCAGTTTATTATAGGTGTTGTATGAAGATGGGAGATGAAAACAAATATGTCACGGCGCCAGGGACGTGAGAAACATAAGTGCATGGCAGCATTTCTATAAAAAGACAGACGCCGCAGTAAATATCATCTCAGATCTCACCAGGAGATCATCTCAGCCGCAGCACTGATCCAGCTTGTCAGGATCATGTCTGACTGCGAGAGGACGGATCTCAGGAAATGAGTCAGATAATGCATTTGTGTGTGTGTGTGTATGTGTGTGTGTGTTGTGGGGGGGGGTCCTGCTGATCTGTAGAGGAGCGATGTGGGTGTCACATCTGGGTGATGTTTGGGGCGTCGGTGTCACAGGATGCAGCCGCGGTGCGGTGAGAGGTGTGAGAACCGCGGGTCGGCCACCTCCCTCATCAACAGCCCTTGGAGACAGCCATGGTGTCACCATGGCAACGACTGCTACCTTTCTCATTCCGATGTTTATTTATACACCAAGTTCAACGTTCACGCGCTGGCTGGAGCGTGTTGGATGACAAAGAACATTTGTCATGTGGGGGGGGGGCGTTTTAATATTACCACTACTGAACCTTCAATCAGCACGTCGCCTCTCTGCCCGTCAGTTTCACAGAAAAACAAACTTAATTCACCGAATTAAAGTCAGACTACTTTTTCACGCAGTTGAAATGATACTGTGATCACAGTAAATGTAATAAAAACACTTTTAATGATGAAAATTATTATTTATTTCACTCGAGACAAATCAGACTTCGTTACGTTTGAGTCATCACAAGAGTTTTGCTCTAATAAAATATACAAAATCCACTTTAATTTGCTTCAATAAAACATATCAACTGAGTAGCTTTTTTTTTTTTTTTTTAGTTTGAGAATATCTGATTAAAGAAAAAGTAAAGATGAAAAGTACTGAGCACACCATCTGGTACATCTGGTACACTTTTATATATTTATTTTAAACCCAGGACTTTCTTTCATCAAACAGAACAAACCTACGTACAGAAGAAGAATAAAGCCACTGAGAACTTTTGTTCTTCATATTTTGACTTTTAAACAGAGAATGTGGTGTTTTGTTTTGTTTTGTTTTGTTTTTTGTAATTCTGAGGGGAAACAACGTGAACTAAAACACGACTATTATCATTAGACGCCCACTTGCTGGAAATCAGCAGTTTTTGCCGAGCTCTTTCTGGAGCCGCAGAAGACGCTAAACAAATGTTTTCACAGCCTGACTCGTTCCCCTTGTGATGAGCAAACTAAATTTCCTGTGTGAAATCGATGGAGTGCACTAATGAAAAGCTATTAAAAGGATTAGAGATATGTGAGTAGAAGCCGCTGCTCTGAGGAGGATTTCACTGTGCCGCCGCTTCTGTACGTTATTTTTTTATTCCTGCTCTTGTTGTTGTTTGCACGTCCTCCTGCCTTCTCCAAAGCAGGAGACTCAACCCTTTCATTCACATCCTCCTCCGACACCAGTCTGCTGCTGCTAATGTCTCTCACTGAGAATTTATGTCTACATCCGTGCCTCTTCTGACTCCAAGCCATTAGAGAATTCCCCCTCAAAGGTTCTCAGGATTGCCTCGCATCAGAGACGCGCTAATGAAAGGCATTATACATTACAAAGTGTTTGGTTTAAGTCTGATTCACGGCCCCTTTTTTCCTCGGCAGTGAGGAGCCGTCCTGGAGATAAGCACCGATCCATCGAAAATATTCAAAGGACATCAAACGTTTCAAATTGTGTGTCGGATTCATCATCGGCGCGAGAGCGATAGAGAGAGACGATCCATCAGATGTGAGATTCCCACAACAGAGTGCCAGTTATTAAGGATCCGAGAATCAGCGGCGGCTTTCACGACGCCACGCGTGCACACGCTGCATGTTCAGGCGCTCGATCGCTGCCGGTACGTGTCACTGATCCGCCACCGACACAAACAGCAGACGTCGGCGACCCCGCAACCTTTCTCTCTGCGTCGCACTGCAGCGCTGAACAAACCCGCTTTGTGTCTGTTCCCGATGATGGAAGTGCAACTATTTTAATTTTGGAGTTTTATATTCATCCATCCACTCTGCGCCTGCCACAGGATGTCGTTTACCACCTACACCAACCCTGAACACCTGACAGCTTGTAACCAGCTGCATCTAATCACAGCTGACAACTGATAATCCGCCACTGATGGATTTTTGAATTTTTTATTTTGTTTTTTGTCACGATATTAGATGCAGAGCTGTCTGGCCGGCGGATAGGTGATAATTTTGTGTGAATTGCTTTTAAGAATGTCTTGGATCCCGTCCACGGGGGTGTGAGTCGCTACAGGGTTGAGTTTGTCTACAAAGGATTCAGGAGGTTTGATCTAAATGTGTAAGGACACTGCTGCAGAAACAGCCACTTTGATGGCCGTTGTGGTGGCTATCAGTTGTCGTCCATATGGCGCGCTTGATGTGATGTTCCTCTCCTCTTGTACAGCCTGTACCCACGGAGATTTCTCTTTTTTTCTTCTCGCCCGCTGCGGGAGAAGAAATCTCCACAGCCTCTCTCGGCACTGAGAAGAGATAACCTGATCTCAAGATAGTGCATTTGTCTAGACGGGAAAAAAAGCCAAAACAGTTGGGTGGTGATGTAAATAAACCGGCTCATTTAATTGTGCCTTGTGTGTCGTGCCACTGCAGAGGCAGAATAAAATGGACCACACGCACAAACATCATGAGCGTAGCAGCATTATTTTTAAAAGTACGAAGGTGTGTCAGCTCGACGAATGAGACCTGTGGAAGGAATGTGTCAGATCCTATTAGAAGTTTTACGCTTGAAGCGGAGAAAATAGTCACTCCCCAAAAGAGCTTGTGCCAAATAAGCACTTACTGTATTTCTGGAGATAAATGACATAAATCCACAGCCAAACATGTGCTAACGCTGCTGCTCGGCCTTTCTAGGAAGATTTATGCAGCCGTGTACATAAATCTATGAAAGAGTGCGAAGCTGCACATAAACAAAGGTTTGACAACAATGCCTCCCTCGAACTGATCCACCGGAGCTGCTCGTTAACATCCTATCCGCCTCTGCTCCTCCACCCGCTCACATTGTCTTGTCGTTCCTGGTGACAAAATGGTGGACTAAGCTCCTCCCATCCGCTATCAATCCTACGGCGCAGACTAAAGACTGCTAGAATGTGCTAGAACTTCTACATAGTTCTAGCACGACTCAACTGGACTCGGTTTGGAAGCACACACGTTTTTCCATGACAAGTCATTACCTCCTGAGCGGGGTCTGCAGAAGAGGACCTGAACACACATATAAACAATGGTGGACTGAAACTTCCAGAAACATCTGTACTACTTTGACAGACCGCTGCACTTGGTCGTGCCAGAACAGCAGAGTGGAAAAGTATCTGTCAGAACCACGGACCTCGATACGGCCGAACACGACCGACGGTCACAACCTAATGAAGACACAATAAGACCTATAGCAACCGTTAGCGATTAGCCGTTAGCAACCCAGCCACTAGGGAGCAGTTGCGGAAGCCATTGTTGACTGGTGCCGGTCCCAAGCCCAGATAAATGGAGAGGCCAGCCACTAGGGAGCAGGTGCGGAAGCCGTTGTTGACTGGTGCCGGTCCCAAGCCCGGATAAATGGGGAGGGTTGCGTCAGGAATGGCATCCGGTGTAAAACTTATGCCAAATCAAATATGCGAGTGATCAAAATGATTTCCAAACCGGATCGGTCGAGGCCCGGGTCAACAACGACCGCCAACAGTGCTGTTCACCTACAGGGTATTGTTGGAAATTGGACTACTGTTGGTCAAAGAAGAAGAGGACAAAGAAGAAGAGGAGGAC
>CAAKHB010002168.1:68059-95143 GCA_901007665.1 Aeoliscus strigatus
ATACACTTGCATTAAAGTCAGAATTCGACTGGTAAAATGTGACTCAAACACTCAACACCATCCTAGGCCACAACCTTTTTCTTTGAGAAAAAGTTCAGTTATGAAGAAGAAAGTTCCGGATATAAAAGTGGTGGAGCTCAATTTAAACATCATTTATATCCCAACATGTAAGATAAGATCAGATATGCCTTTATTTATCCCACAACGGGGAAATTCACCGTGTTTCCAGCAGGACACACACTCTGTGCATATACACAATATGTACACATAGAATGCATAGAACCAGTCAAGGTCCAGGGGGAGTCTGTCAGGAACCCTGTCTCCAGTATTTTTTTTTTTCCCACCACTCGCTATTTCCTTTCTCGTGTTGGTTTCAGGCGTTTCTTCCCTGCTGCTCGAGTCCATTAGATATAGAACAGCATTTCCAGGGTAATGGGCAAAGTCCTATTCTTTGCACGCTGGTACTCGGAAAAAGCTCTGACCTTTCTGCTACTTCGAAAAAACTTGGAGGGAAACTCAGAAAACAATATCCGTCAGTTCTACGCCTTCATTTTATTAGGATACCAAATACTGGTTTGCACGTTTGACATGTGATTGCAGCATGCTAGCAGGGAGCTGCTAGCGCTGGTCGCTAAAGCAGAAGTCTTGTGTCTCGTATACCAATGGGGGTAGAGAGATAGAATGAATGAAAATGATTTCAGTTCAATCTTGCAGCAATGTACCTTACAACAAATGTACAAAGTCAAAATAATGAGAGAGGAAAAAAGTAAGTCTGCAAAGGGTCGAAGCTGAAGCTTATCTAAAACCTACCCCTGTTGTTTTAGAAGCAAATGAACAACAACGAGCACAAGCAAAACAGAAAAACATCACAACAGTGCATCCTAGAAACAAAACCGATTTTAGATTTGAATTTATTCCTATACGGCGTTTTTAGCCTTACATGTTTTTATTTCCTATAAAGAAAAATTCCACAGGTTGTTCTGATATTTGGTTCCTGAAAAATGAATGTTCCACTCAGATTATAATGACTTATCTCATTTTAAACAAACACTTCTGGATACTTTGTATTTTCTATGCATTTAAGTTGTAAAAACAGATTTTTTTTTCTCTTATTATTTTGACTTTGTACATTTGATCAATTGCTACAAGGTTGAACCGAAATAATTTTCATTCATTCATTCGTTCGTTGGTTATGGCTGAAGTAGTAGTTGTAATGTCCCTGGTTTGGTCCTCCAGAGTCCACGCAGACGTTGTCAAACTGAAGGTTTCCCCATCAGCTTGGGAACGTGTTAGCAGCGTGTCAGCTTCCATAGCGGCTTCCGCTAACAGAGAGCGTGAACGTGTGACTGGAGTAAAGTTGTTAACAAGCTTCGGTTGATTGTCAGGTAGAAACACTTGCTATTTTAATGCACAATCAACACTTTATTATTCTGGGGTATGCACCTAATAGCTGACATTTTTAAATAAATCAACATGCTAGTTCTGGAGTCCTTTTGCTAGCATGGTCGTTGATCTGACGTTCTCACCAGCTTTCATGTCTCCTATATGTGTGTTTTAGGGCCAGAATCTTCTATGATACACCTCCATCCGACTAATATCCAGGTTGTATTGTGTAGTTTGTGTAAGAGCTGGGCTGACGTACCTCGGATTAAAGCTAGTTTGATTCTATATGAAATGATTCTGGGGGTTTTGGTCGGACCTGGAGCCGAGTGTTTGGCTGAAAAATGATTTGCTCTGTGCCGTAATAACGACTCTCCTCTCTTGGGTGTTTATTGCCTCGAAGCGTTCATGAAGCGGGGGAAGTGCAATCAGATTACAAGAAGGGAAACGGTCGGCCAAGTTTCGGTCATTTTCACCATAAGTTGCAGTCTAACGACAGTTGGTGATTGGGGGGGGGGGCGTTCACTGCCTCGACAGTCACGTCTGTTGGTACCTGCTATTAGCACGTGTCTGCTAATCGGCTACCGCCCAAATTGAATGGTTCTTGTGTAATGTCGAAAACCTGGACATGCTCAATGAATCGCTATCGTGGTTTGTTCAGTGGAGGTTTACGTCGACGTCACCAGACCTCATCCCCCGGTCTCTGTTCCAGTCTCACACACTTTGTGGGCGTGTGAGTCGTACTGTGATGTCACGCACAGATCAGACCAGTAAGTCACCGTTTTCTGAATCGTGTCGGACTAAGTCGGTGGCTCCAGTGTGACCCCTGACGTTTAGAAATCAAGCTGATGCTCATCATGAAAGACGCGTTTCCAGTAATTTCCTTTTATCTCATTTTGAACCAACAATAATATTCCGGTCTCTGCAGCCTGCAATTAGCTCCTGATGAGCAACAAAAAACAAATATCCAGAGTTTGAGCATGGCCTTATGACATTTCAAAGTGACAATCTGGAGGTTAAGCATCGAGGGGAGCTCATTCATGGACCAGAACAACGTGTAAAAGTATTCGTCAAATCCGTTTGCATCATCTTTTCACACGCTGGCTGTCAGATTTGACTCCAGGACACGTGCTGGGATGTTAACAGCCACGATCCCTGTGAAAGCGTGTTTACAAGTTTATTTAAATATTCCAAATAAGTGCTTCAATATTGATTGCAGTGATGTGTGGGCTCCCTGTTTCTAACCCGGTAGCACGTCTCGGTCCTGCCTCTGGTCATTTCTTAGCAAGTTCCTGTAAGTGGGATCACGTAATCAATAAATTCTCGCAAACGCACAAATCTACTCCCACTCAACAAGACTGTTTACTCTTCCTTCATCCAAACGTCTCTCTGGGACATGAATCTTTACTTTCTCTTTACTGCTGCTGTTCTCATGTTGATGAAGTACAATTCAGTACTTTTCAGTTTGTTGGATGGTGTGCGTGCCACACCCAGGTTGGCGTGCACACACACACACACACCACCACCACCACCCCCCCAGTCTGACCTCCAGACCCCTAGGAAATGATTCAAAGTGAAAGTGCTAGAATTTCTTTGTCACTTTTTCTTTTATGGAAGGATTCTACAAAACGTGAAAACTGTACATTGATTATAACAAAAGATGTTATTTGTTTTACAAACACACTTGGAAAAGGAGGGATTTTGCATCTTTTTCATAGAAGAAACTTTCAAAATGAAAACTTTCCGAAGGCAAATGGCACGTGTCCGGGTCGTGGCAGACATGATGTGTGTTCATTCTCTGTGCCGGTCCCAAACAGAGAGCGAACGATCTGACCTGGCTCCAGCCAAACCTGAAGGCTCACATGTTGCTAATGATTTTTTTTTTTCTTTTTTTTTAATGGGCGTCAGAATCCTTTCAGGCGTCTTTTTCATTCACCCTACAATTTTCCAAATGAGAGCTCCTCTCGGAGAGCCTCGGGTGCATGTGGAGGGGGCTTTGTGAGGTGTCGGGTTTGAAAAGAACCTGAGCAGAGGACAGAGACGGTTGGTGGAGAGCGAAATCCTTCACATGGCTCTAATGGGTATAATTACACAAAGAAAGGAGCTGTTAGGTTAAATTAGCCGTGGTATTCTGCGTGGGTCACGAGAGAAATTTGGAGGGTTAAATGACACCAGGAGCTGAATGACGTTTGACATTAAGGTGCTTTTCAACCAGAATTATAACAGAACCTTTAATGGGCAAAACTGATATGGTATGACATGAACTCAGGGCTTTTAAAGGGCCCTGTGGGTTGGTTTATGCTGCTGGGAACCTTTCTTTAATCTAACCGATGTTAGAGTCAAACCTTTTCTCATCACTGGTCCGGTTTTTGTTCAGAAACTCAAAAGAATCAGGAACTTTTCATCTCCCATCAACGCATTTGCTGGCGTTTTCCTGTCTGAAAAGTAGATGCTTCGAAAAGTGGAGACCTACTTCGGGTTGCAGTCGTGTCTGAAAATTGTCTTCACACAGGAATGAAAAAGCCGAGTTGTATTTTACTTCAATTTCAGCTTCACCTTCTTCCATCATTTCATCGGCGAGGACTCAATTCTCTGCGGTTCACATCCTGACCTTCACAGGCAGCAAACAGCCCAATTAGTGAATAAGAAGGTGGAGGGGGTTGAACCTGATCACTCTGCAATTACCTGAAGTCAGTCGGCGACCCACACCGCAAACAGCGAGCGCTACATGACCAGAAGAAAGGGAATCTTTCCCTCCGCAGCACTCCAGCTGTTGTTTTTCTCAAGACTCTTAATCCCTTTGTATGTTTTGAACGGAGCCTGAGTGAACTCTCATGATTCACGTCATATTTAAACTCATATGTTTGCTGATCTGCTTGCAGGAATAAATATTCTGTCCTTTAAATGCATCAACTGAGTGTGTGCTATGTGTTCTTGTCCTCACCTACACCAACAAACTGTTGCATTGGAGCTTTGTGTGTTGTTATTTTCAACAGTTCACATCAGCGGACTCTGGTATGAAGTCACAGCAACGGGACAAATCAGTCTGCACAAGACCCAGGAGCTGCTTTAAGCTAACAGCTGCAGTTTGTTTGACAACGTCCTGCTGCAACGTCTTTGTTGACGCCTCCGCCGAGTGTAGTCCGATGGACCTGACGTGGAGCGCCCCCTACATGAGGCTGTCCAGAGCGTTTCTTCTTCTGCCTCTTTGGTTTTTTCTGTGATTACTTTGTTTACAAGCAGTAGCAACTGAAAATGATCACATCTTGTTACCGCGGCAACGACAACAGGATTGGTGTCATTTTTCAACTGCTTTTAGTCCTGGCCCGTGAGCTGGGAAAGTCACATGACACAAACCATCCAATCCCAGCTGCTGTCATCTGTGGACGTCGCCGCGGTGACCAGTTCGATGGAGAGTTGGCGTCAGGCTGCGTCGTCGAGGCATGAATTGGGCCTCAGAGTGTCCTGAAGCTCCGTGGAAGTAGAAGTCGGTCAGAAGACGGTGTCCACCCCTCCCCCGTACCACGGCGTTAGTCTGACCAAGCCGGGCCTGCTGTTGGTCACCTGTCGCTCAGGTGCGTGTTCTGAGGCGTCGGAGTCCAGTGAGCTCAGAGAGCCGGTAGGTGACCCGGACCCCTCGTAGGCGTAGCTTCTCAGGCAGTCAAACGGGGGCGCGTAGGGATCGTCGTCCGCCTCGGCCAGCCTGTCCAGAATAAACTGCCTGAAGACCTCGTCCTCGGGCCCGATGAGGTGGGACTCGCGGAGGGACATCCGTATGCTGGCTCTGACGTCCTCCCGCCGAAGCCTCCTCTCCCTCCTCCTGGGGACGGCAGCCCGGCAGTGGGCTCCAGCGGGGTCCTCTCCGTAATACAGCACCTTCTGTGGCACCGTGTCAGGCAGCTCCAGCTCTGTCACCTCCACCTCCGGGCCTCCCTGCGGTTTCCGCCTGTGTCTCCTCAGCATCAGCACGAGCGCTGACAGCACTGCAGAGACAACGCAGCAGGAGATCATTAGCGTTAAACACGAGGGCGTGAGCTGATGAGCACGATGGAGCATGTCCCTCCCCAGAAATAACACCAGCGGATGGAAAACCACACCGAGGCAGAATTAGGCAGCAAATGATGTTACTGTTGCGTTTTGTTGGCTGTTGAGTAAAGCACCGTTTCTCAGAGGACACCTGACAGACCGTTGGCGTCGTCGGCTCGTGAGACGGGCACAGGGAGGACGCACTCGGTCGACCCGTCCACGTCCCAGGACGCCGTCGGTTCGGATGCCGGCGGACATGTCTGCTCCGGAAGCGTTCAGCGTTTTAGAATGTGTGTTAAAGGCACACTGGTGAGTTTTTAAAAGTGGCTTTGCAGTGAATGTGTTAATGAGAATGGCAGTTAACACACGTTCAGATACTTGCCGAAGGATGTGAGGGGGAAGTGTTCTAGCTCAGCAGAGCTGCTGAAAAAGAGCAGTTTATAAATTATATGTGTATATATAAAAACAACCAAACTTTGGCTCAGATTCTTTGTAAGCATCTCTCTTTCAGAAATCTCTGCCAAGGTTTCTGTATTGTGAGTCTGAGCCTTTGCCTGAAATCCGTTTTCAATCCAAATCATCGCGCGCTCACGTCACGTCTAAACACTGAACAGAGATGAAGGCAGCGCCTCACTCCATGTGCTCGTGAATACTGCAGGTTACCAAACAAAAGAACCGCCAGTCGCTGATGAGAGAGGAAGTTGGAAGTGTTTGAAGTTTACTTTCAGCAGCACGTCCCTTCAGTGTGTCTCAGCGAAAAGAAACAAACAAAGATTATTGTTGCCTGTTGTCCCGTTCCTCCTCCAGAGCTGTGCCCAGTCCATATGTTCACAGGGCGTAATAAGTCAGTGAAAGACATTTGAAATAGGTGGGAAAAATGTAGATTTGCATTTATATTTTATTCAGTGTACAGCAGCAGATGTTCACAGATGTTTGTCTGCAGTCTGAAGGAGCCAGAATCTTGCTGGTAATGCTGAAATTGGCGTTTAGTTGGCTGTTTGGAGGACGTGAGGATGAATAAATGATGACACCTCTGGATTGTTTCTGTTAGAAGCGTGTAGCCTGTGTGTGTGTGGTAGGATTTCAGCGTCCCCCCGTGTCTCTTCCTGCAGACTTCAGTGTGTGATGGAGGTGTGGATGTGTGCGAATCCCCTCTGACCGAACTTTATTATTAATAAATGGCGTACATTAAGCAGCCTGTCAGGCTCAGACGTTCATTGAACCTAATGCTGCTGTTGGCTGTCGCTGCAACGAGGTCGACATCACTCATCGTTTTGTTAATCACCTAATATTCTGTGCTAAAAAACAGGAAGTCCTTCATTCCTCACCTGCCAACGTGAGCAGGCAGACCATTAGGGCCACCAGGGTCTGCAGGCTGACCCCCATGGACAGAGCCAGGGCCTCCACCCCCCCCGTGGGACAGTGTCCAGCAGGCTGGCAGCTGCACACGCTGACGGTCAGCGTGCTGGTGCTGGAGAGGGCCGGGGAGCCGCTGTCCGCCACCACGACGGGCAGGAGATAGTGCGTTCGGTCCTTGCGGGTAAAAGTGCTCCTGCGTGCCACGATGCCGGCGGTATTGTCTGAAAGTGACGTCGAGAGAAAGAGGTGCACTTTTCAGTTTCCTTGAAAAAAACATGAGCGCTGCTCTCAGTGTGAGTGCTGATATTTCAGGAAGGAGTGGAAGAAAAAAAACCCTGACTCGTCACGATCAATTATCCATCACCGACCGTCGTTACTCGTCGTCCTCTGAACGGATGCGGCATGAAACCAGGTTGACTGCTTCTTAAACACTAACGTCAAGCTCAGTACAAGTTAACCTGAAGGATTTCACTTCAACACAAAAGGAACAAAGCATAGAACATAAAGAGTAAATAAATACAGAAGAATAATAAAAAACATTAATACGCAGGTTAGTTCAGGTCCTATGCAAAAAAATGTATTTATTGTATAATAAAATGCTAGTGTGATCATTTAAACACATTGTGCTATTTTTATGTAATATTTCTGTGTGTGTGTTTCCTACGTGGCAATCCTTCCTTCAATTTATAAAAATTAATTTACATTTAATTTTTGTCATCAGAATTGCTGAGGGTCTTTGTTGTGATGTGCAGCACTGGTGCTAGGGGCTGGTGGGTTTGTCTACACAGGGATCTTGTGTCTCCGATTTTAATTAAATTCAACCTTGATTGTCTCGTATGGTGAAGTTGGGATTGATGTGTTTCTCGGGGACCATAGAGAAGTAGAAGTGGTGTCCCTCTGCGGGGTCGTCTGCGTCCACGGCGCTCAGCAGGTGAATGAGCTGAGAGACACAAAGACGTATGAGTGAAGAAATAGGAGTCGTGTTCCAGGCGTCGCGTTTTCTTTCTCAGGCACTCCGAGTCTCATTTAGCAACCGTGAATACGACGCTGTGAATACAATGTGCTGCAAGGGCCGCACAATACCCAGCTGTGTGCAAGTCCTTCATATAAAGACGTAGAGAATAATGGAAATATGTACTACACCACTTTTACTGCCCACATTCACATGAACGTTCAATGCCACGCCGCTGCGTCGTAAATCACCAGCATCAGTGCATCGCAATATACATACATCTCCTGCTTGTGTCCCCTCACAGATATATGGCTGGTAATCTCTCGCGAGCCTCGGCACATTGTCGTTTATGTCCAGCACTTTGATGAACGCCACGGCAGACGAGGATAAATGGTTTGTGGCTGCAGGAGAGAAGACAGACGTTGGCTGGAGTCCACCGCGCACACGTACCAGGAGTGTGTTCTCAATGTCCAGTCCAGACCAAAGACTCCAGACGCGACAGCGTACGACGTTCAGCCATGTTCACCCACTTGCAACAGAACGTTCCGGCAACAGGCTCCGAGCTGCCGCCGCTCATTGACACCTCATGTAAACTACTTCAGTTTCCACAGTGCAACAAACAGCACAACAAACCCACGGCAGAACTCAACTCTGGTGTTTCTCTTTATGGGTTTGTTAGCATAGCATTTCAAGCTAATGCAAGGACCACTGATAGGACGGTTAGCATGTCTGTAGCTTCATACAGCGACATGATTGGTCAGAATGTCAGCGACGATCTGAACCATCAGCACGTGAACAGGTTGAATCCTCTGGAACTTCTAGAACCGACCGGCAATGAGGAGAAACGGGGCTGACACTGCTGCTGGAACCGTTTCTTTGCGCCTCGAGTCTTTGGTCTGACTAAAGTCAGATGAACGCTAACACCGACAGGCGTAAACAACAAAAACTTCTTACTTGTTTCCTCGGCTGTGACGGTCACGTTGTACCAGCTTGTGGTCTCTCGGTCCAAAGCCTTCACGACGATGACGGTGCCGTTGTTCTGGTCTATTTTGAAAGCTTTTGAGGCATCGCTCCGTTTGTCGATTGAATATCTGGAAGACAAATCACATCAGTGCACATATAGCGGGCAAGGTCGTTCTTTGGGCAACAAAACACCGCAATACCACAGGGACATTAATTAGTCAAACCCGCTCTCTTTTTTAAAGGTGTTGACAGATATCCAGCAAACAAGAGAGCGACGCGACAAAGCGTCCCCGTTTGTGTGTTTGGTTTTGTTCTGTTTTTGTTTTTTTTGTTCATTTTTTTGATAATGAATATTAATTTCAAGCTGTCCACAGACGATTTTTCAAAAGTGAAGGATTATAATTTAAAAGCAGTGAAGCAGCAGTGAAACTTTGTAGCTGAGTGATAAATTGTTTTTTCCTCACAAGATGTCACAGAACCCTCAATTGTTGATTGTTCCATGAATTTATGCAGAAAGATATTTTTAAAAACGTACAGCGCGCAGGCCACCGTCATGTCAGAAACTGTCAGATTATTATTTTGGTTGCGCAGTTCTGCCCTGATGTGTTTCCTGTTGTCTGAGTTTTCATCTGTAATTCAAACCTGGATGACGCTGTAGTTTGGTACCATATCATTTACTATTGTGGAATCGCTACACTATCTTAGCTAACACAAAGTGCTGTGTCTCAAATCGCATACTTCTATTAGTACCCTTCTTTGGCGTATACTACGCACACTATGCACTTACTCTTAAAGTGCTCAAATTTCGACAGGGTAGAACTGTCTCAAATCAAGCAGTGCCAGCACGCAGGAAACTAAAATGCCGATACGCTAGCATTTTGCAAATATTTACAAGACATCAAGCCTCAGACCTCACATCTTAAACCTCTTGTACAGTGAATACAGCACACACACGCACCAAACATACACCATAGCTAGCAATTTAACATTAGCATTAGCGGGGATTCCATCGGTAGGTGATATCCCATCCGATCCTATGGTGCTGGTGGTGTCACTGTTGTCCACCACGGTCTCAAATTGTGAGAGGTACGTCATTTGTACGTCACTAAAATGGTGGAAAGTGTCCATCGATCCACACTGAACTTTTCAGACGTTTTGGTGTGCATAACTACATTTTCAGTGTGAACGCACTTACATATGTACTCAAAATACTGAGTTCAAGTATGAAGGTACGTGATTAGAGACACAGCACAGGTAGCAGCAGCTAGTGTGCTGCAGCGTTAGCCTCCAGCTAATCGCGAATACAACCCGTGCGGGCTCTCAGCCGACTTGAGGCACAGCTGTCGTTTGTCGGTGAACATAGGAACAGCAGTGTTTGGTTCATGTCCGATTCCACTTTCTTGTTGGATCTTTGCTCCTGAGACATTCTTTTACCTTTGTTTCACCGTCAGAAAATTAAAGCCCGTCTCGTGGAAATCAGTGAGATAATCCCGCTGACAAACAAACGGAGCCCTCCTCTGCCGAGGTGATAAAAAAAAAACGCACACTTTTTTATGAGCAACAGATTGTTTGTGAAGGATGCGTTTACCCTTTGGCTCGGGTCTCTAGTGTTTCTCTCACCTTAAAAGCGATTAAAAACCATTTCATCCAGCCACTTCTCTGATAACAAGATGGATAACCAGCCAATGTGACGAAAGCGATCTTAATCACATTTACGGGGACATAGGAGAGCCCTAAAATGTCAAGCTGAATTTATTAATCAGTGAGACCCTCTCCCCAAAGGGGCAGTAACCGACGCTGGGCTGAGGATTATCTGCAACACCTGTGGAGAAGGACCACGGACACCAGTCGTACCGCTGCCTCCCCACCCCCCCCTTCCTGCAAACATCAAATCTCTCTTCCATATGCCAGCTCGTATGGTGCTTTATTACATTCCTACGCGTGAGCCACGTTGCTTTGTGATAATTCTGTGACAATAGATGTGATTTATTCAGCAGGGCTCATTTCCTACCAAAGGCATATGAGAAGAATATGACCATGTACAAACTATCTGGAGACGAAGGGTAAAAATGGATGCACCGAGCAAGTTCCGCTGTCTCAGATGGAATAATTCTCCACTCATTGGAGGACGCCGTTAATGCTCGTTCCACCTCCGCCGGCGTCTCCACGGCAGCCAGAAGCTGTCACTACCTGATGGGACTGTTGACCGTGTCGGTGTCTCTGGCGCTGACGCCGCCAACCACAGCGCCCACGGCTGCGTTCTCCGGAACCTTCCACTCGTAGAACGGAGAGAGGAAGACGGGCGGCTCGTCCACATCGTCCACAATGATCTTCAGCGTCGTCCGGTCCCTGAACTCATCCAAGGACAGGAAACGGGTGTCCACGTGGTCGTTGACGGCCTCTGCGGCCATGACGAATCTTCTCTTAGCTTCATAGTCCAAAGGCTGCGTACAGAACAAAGAACTTGAAACGTTAGACACATCAGACATTATCTGGAGAATTTAGGACTCTTGAACGCCAGGACATCGTTTTCCACAAGTTATAAAAGGAGGACTGCATTGAACTCAGTGGTGGACACTCCTACTCCAAATGGCACCTTTAGACAAAAAGATGTTTTGTTTTTTTTTGCGAATTTCGGCTGGTTGATTATTCCACTGAGGGTGACCAGAGTCTGGATTTAAATAATTCTGTCTGTCTGATTAACATTTTGATGCTGGTAATAAGAAAACCGCCTGCAAACCATTACTGTGTTCGCAAAAATAATTCAGGGTCAGAATCAATTAAGTGGTTTTTATTAATCTAAATGGAAATCTGCTTTTAAAACAACAACAACAAAAAAAAAACTGCTGGAATATGAAGCAGTTGCAAGACCAAGAAATAAACAAGAGAATGACTGAAAGTTCATGCGCAATTAGCGTCTGTCACTTTTGTCAATGACTCTCAGTGGGGCCATATTCCAGCCTATGACGGCCACACAGTCCCACTCAGTGAGCAAAAAAAGGAAACTGGAGGTGATTAAACTTGTTTGAACATCAGAGAAGAGCCGAAACCAACCGTTTCGTTGTGCCCTCACATCAGTTCTCAGCGCAGTAACCTTTCAGTCTCTGACATAAAAGAAGCCTCACTTCACCTTGGCCAGGAGAACCACGCCCTCCTGCGTCACCGGGTCTGTTCGGATGATGAAAGTGGAGCTTTCCTCCAGGTCGTCCTCCAGACTGTACGTCATCCTGGCGTTGATGCCGACGTCGCCATCCTCTGCCAGGATGCGGCCCACTGTGGTGCCCACCACCGCGTTCTCTGGGAGGGCGAAGGTGTACAAGTCTGGGGAAAGGACGCAAAGGACGCACCGTCAGCCTGAGAATGTAGGGGATTTGTGAAGAACAGGAGAAAACAACAAGTCGACAAAGTCATACAAGTTGACAAATATATCAGCAGCAGAGTAGGACAGGAAGACCAGTAAATGGCTTGGTCTGCTGGCGTGATAAGAAGGGAGAACATTTTGGTGGAGGATCAATTTATGTGAGTCACAGATAAGTTGGGGCAACTCCACATAATCCCAGCCTAAGTCTAATAAGAAGATGAGAACATGTGATTGTGTCTTTGAGCGAGTCTATTTGGATTTCTGCCACGACGGCGAGGAAACTCAACAGGCCACCAGCTGCTCCGAGAACAACATCTCTGCTGATAATTATTTGCAATTACGAGACAAAACGGCGCCCGACCTGAAAACAAACAGCATTTCCAGCGAATGTGGAATCCGGCGGCGCTGACGAAGGACGAGACGTTAGTTGGAAGCGCCGTCCTCACTCTGTGCTGTCAACAGAATTGATTTCCTCCTGCGGCATTCATTTAGTGAGCTTTATTGCTGAGACGGTTTGTTTCGAAAGGTCATGACAAATGTCCTTTCACGTGTGAATGATTAAATTCATCCAGTGGGCGACGCATGCACACGTGGACATGCGGATGCACAGAAGCTCCTTTTTTTTTGTGTGTGGGGGGGGGGGTCCTCTGGCACGTCTCCCTTTATTTTGGTTGCAAGTTGAAAGCGAATGCAAACCTCCCACCCCAACACCAACATAGTGTGATCAAACACAAACCTCCCGGGTATCGTAGTAAGTGCGTGTGTCTCCGGAACGGCCTCTGTTTGCATCATACGGAGACGTGTGAGTGACTCACGGTGCTGGAACGTGGGTCCGTTGTCGTTGACGTCGCCCAGGCTCACTGTGACCGTGGTGGAGGATGAGTGGCCCCCGCTGAGGCCCAGCATGTCCTTCACCTGCACCACCACCAGGTACTCCTCTTTGGCCTCGCGGTCCATGTTGGGCCAAGACGTGACAATGATCCCTGTGGGTGAGGCAGACGAGAGGAGTTCATTACAGCGGGAGTCACCAGTGGATTTCTGCGCTCTATAAACAAGCTTTGCCTCAGGTCGTGTTTAAGGGAGCTGAATAAGAGAAGTAAACGCAGACAAAGGAGACACTTTTCAGATGATTGGATCGCAGCATGGCAAACAGATCAATGATTTGAGGTTTGGTCGTTTTATCCTGGAATAAACAGATCTGAGGCGATTTGGTTTATTTAAGTTTCCCCCGCATGCTTGGTGGTTCAATGCACGTGATTAAAACAGGTGTTTGTCCTCTGTTACACTGCCAAGACAAAACTTGTGGATCAATCAAGCTCAGTTTCCAGTCGCTCGCCCAGATTCTTCTACCGTTTACCGCTCAGACGTCCTTTGGCGTCTGTAAATGTTGAACATTGTCTGACAACTGATAAACACTGTGAAGGAAAAAAAAAAAGATCCGGTCGGTCACAGTTGTTCCAACAAACCGACAAAACACGTCCGATGTTTCATCGACGGAGCTGGCTGGCAACAGCTGGCTGCTGTCGTACGAAGTGACCTGAGACAGATGTGTTTGTAACACATTCTACAGCTTCATGCACTCACCAGGAAGAAGACACTACTTTTCAGAAGGACTTATAATTGCTGTTTTTTTTGTCTGGTGTAAACATCTCCCGGTGTTCAGGTTAACTACCGCCATGGGGAAAAGCTACAACTCGGTAGCGGTGCGGATTGATTTCTAAAACATAAGACATGCCCCATCAGATGCCGCATTCATTTTCATTTTAGCCGAACTTCCCTGGCGGTCCCTGGCTGCCCCGGCTCCTCCTAGCTTAGGTCAGCAGTGTGTGGGAAGTGCCGGGCCTGACCTGCGGTTGCTGTTAAAACACCTCGAGTGGTGTGAAAAGGTGACTCCGCTGGTCAGGAGCGGAGAGAACGTTGCCGTGAGCACAGAATTAATCTGAAGTTGGAAGTGGCCACGTGACGGATTGGCACCTCCACGCTCACGTCTCCTCATTAACACGAGCACACGTTGGCGTAACGTCATCACGTGATTATTTGCACCATCAGAAAATGTCAAATGTCTCTGAAAGCTGAGAAGTGTGACTTGGTTCCCCTGCCTGGTGTGAAGAATTCGGAAACATCTCACCGATACGAGGAGGAGGATTCACTGCCGACCGCTGCTTGCAACTAACAACTTCTCAGCTTTCAGGAACCAGTCAACGTTTTCCGCAAATAGTCACATAATTACGCTGCTCCAAAGTATGCTGGCGCCAATCGGCAGTGATACTGGCTGTGTCAAGGGGTTAGGTAGCATCTGAGGGGCGTCTCATTAGTCCAGTCAGAATCAGAAGCTCTCCGTACCCGTCTTTGGCTCCACGGAGAAGTAGGGCTCCCCCTGCAGGATGGAGTAGATTAGCTTGGCGTGGTTTCCAAACATGGGATCGTCAGCATCTGTGGCTGTCACCTGGGCCACTCTGGTCCCTGGGGGGGGGCACGGCACACAGCCAGAGTTAGTGTGTCCAGCAGTTCCAGTCGACGGGGAAATAAAGTGATTATGCCACAGTACCGCAGGGTTTGTCTGTCTGGCTGGGGCGGCGGGGGTGAAGGAGGAGGGGGCGGTGAGTTAGAAGAGAGATGTTGACAAAGGGTCGGGGGTGGTTGTGTGTGTGTGTGTCACATCGGCCTTTCATAACAGACTGTAGGTGTGTGTGTGACGACCTCTCCAGCCTCTCCTTCCACCTCTCTCTCTATCTCCATCACACCTCCGTGGCTTTTCTCCGCTGACCATATCCTTCTCTCACCTTGCTTCCTATCAGTTCCTCCCTCAATCCTCTTTTCTATCTCATTCAGAGTTTCGTCCCCTCCTGAGTCTCTCACAGATGGGGATTTACTGCCACGTGTCTTATTCGAAAGTCATCTGCACTCCAGCCCCCCCCCACTTTCTCATTCTGAGTCAAATGCATGATGATTTATTATGAGAGATGCAGTTTCCTGCAGAAGCAGATTACATATAAATTGAAATGGTAATGTTTGTGCTATGAAAGGGCACTGGTTGTAATAACATTATTTCAAGAATTTATCCATAAAGGCCCGATAGGGAATCCAGTACGTTTAACTTCCTGAATGTGGGCAGATGATAGACATTTATATCAGCTTCTGTTCACTATCTCCAGTCAACTTATATTAGTAGAAACAATAAACACCTTTTTGTGCTCAAAGAAATGGTCTTCAGGTAGTTCATCCTTTGTGTAGATGCTCACATGCTAACGGTAGCGTGGCGAACGGACGCAGGTTCACCGTGTGTTTCTAATTTATTCAGGGAATCGTGTTTTGCTCACCGTGGGCCGGCATTCACGCTGGTATCTGCCAGATTCTGCAGAACGTTCTTTGGATGGACTCTGACGTTTAACCTCGTCGTGCCCCTCTGTCACCAATCTGTTCTTTTCTTAGTTTTCCACTTGCTCTTAAAAGCCTTTTTGACCTGTTGCAGCCCTTTATTTGTCCACCGCCATTCTGCCCTTTGTCAAAATGCCACTGATGTGTTAGACGGACCTCAACCAGCACTGAAACATTATGAAGTCGAACCTCCTGGGAAAGTTCTGTCCAGTGAAAAGGAAACTGAGCGAAACTCTCTCTCCTTTCTCCAACACAGATGTTGGATTTGTGTGTGTCTGGGTGAGCCGGCCCTGTACACGTGTGACTGTGTGTCTCACGTGTGTCTCACGTGTGTCTCTTCCCCCAAACATACCGGTCGGACACATCTCTGGGATGCTGGACACATACGGCTCGTTCTGGAACTGGGGGGCATTGTCGTTGATGTCCTGCACCTTGATGATGAACTCGGACTGCGGCTCCTCTGGTTCGTTGGACATCCTGTTGATAGCTTGGGCTTGAAGGACATAAAAGGCCCTTTCCTCACGGTCCAGCTTCTTCAGCGTCCGTATCTCTCCGGAATACTCGTCGATCTCAAACGCGTCTCCTGCACCTTCTCCCGAGAGGATGTACTTGATGGAAAACTCTCCTCGGTCCGAGTCCGATCTGAGCTGCGAACCGGAGATTTGGTTACTAGCTAACGTGCATGTTCAGTGGGAAGTGCATCAAGGACATGGCGGACGTTCAAGGGGAAGTGGTACCTGGCCAATAACGCGAGGAGTGGGATCTTCCTCTGGAACAAACAGCTGTTTCCAGATCCAGCCTCTCCTCAGGCGCCGGTGCGGGTGAGTGGACCCCAGGGCCATTTGTTGGACTTCCAGATCCTGAGTGGCTCTCGTATCGCTCAGCACCCCACCAGGAATCATCCAGAAGAGTGTGAGCGCGGCCAAAACACTGGGCAGTCGCATCTTCACCACGCTTCCCATGATTGGTGCAGAGGAGACGAGCTGCCGCCGCTTCCTTCAACAGACCTTTATGACCCCGGCAGGGCTGGTTTCCATCCTGTTAGTATTCGGCCCGGACATGTCTCTGAAATGAAAGTTAACAGTTTCATTAAAAACATGGAGTGAGAATTTTCACAGACGCAGCAAAATGAGGATTTATTAAAAGATGTAGTGTCGTCTAAAACCAGTGTCGTGAGTGTTGGACCAGTTTTACAGTGAATAAATGTGTAATTAGTCTCTCACTTTTATCACAAGTCATGTCTAGACTCCCACGTTCGGGTCGGATGAAAGAAAAAGCTCCTCAGCTGCTAGAAGATCTGTGTAGAAAGGCTATAATTAACATGAAACAAGAAATGAAATATACTGTTATTACTGTTATTTACTTCAGACCCATTCTGCCCCGTGGGGACCTGCATACGACCTCAGCTAAAACAGAGGATTATTATACCTCACGTGCAGAGAAAGAATAATCACTTGATAGAATTCAAGTGTGTTAGTCAATTGTGACAGCAGCTGCTGTTACATCAACAATGTTAACAACATGAAAGACCACTGACGCAGTGCTAATATGTGTTTCCTGATCCACTTAAGAAATCAACAAAGAGAATCTATGAGAAAAAATCTATGAGAGAAAGAAAACTAAAAAACGTTCGTCTGAGCTCTTTGTGTTCTCCACCCCGCTGGAAAAAAGAAGTCTGATTTGAATTCAGCCAAGACAAAGCTATGTATTGTGCTTTGTGTGTGTGTGTGTGTGTGTGTGGTGGGGTGTCATTCCTTCAGCATGACACTGCACACTCTGCAGCCAACTAATGAAGACTTCTAATTAGATCAATGTCTCCCCAGACATGGAAAACAAGACACACTTGCCTCTGACAAGCAGTGAGTTGAATTGATGCAGCGATTACAATGGGCACCCGCGTCCAGGTCACAAGTGTGAGGACGCACAAAGTCACAGGAGACTAAACCGAAGTCCTGGAAGTAACGACAAACACACTACAAACACACTACTGCTCCACCCCAAACGGTGTTGGTCTCAGGTGATGATGCAGCGTGACGTACGGAGGTGGGTTTTGTTCTGTGGACGCTCCTGAGTGTTGCAGTGTCCCGTTGAAGTTGAGCAGCGAACCTCCGACCGTGGCCCCCGGCGAGAAGTCACAGCGGACAAGTTTCACTCCAGCCTCCTGACGTGGAACGTCAGCACCAAATAGTCGCGTTTCATCTCGTAAATTGGCTGTCAGAGCTGATTTGTAATGAGCTGGCAAAATCAATTACCGACGCGGGCTTTTCCATTTCTGAAATTCTCTTTGGATACAGGAATGTGTTTGTCCTTCTGAGTGTCTTCTCGGGCTGCGCTCATATCTCCGAGTGTCGAGGAGTGACATTCCAATTAGTGGCCAGTGAATCGTGAGCCGTTATGGTGTTTTACGCTGCTGCCGAGCTCTCGCCCAAACTGAACCCCCCCCCCACTGAGGCCGACCTAGACAACAGACGTTGTCAGAGATGTTCCTCTGGAGAACCACAGCTTCAGACATTTCCTGTTGGGATCAGCCTCAGGTCAGGGCCGGGGCTGTGGGGTCGCGGGGTCAAACGTACCTCTGGGGAATCTGATTCTCTGCTGTTCAGTGAGATTGACTTTTTCTTCTTTTTAACTCCTGAACTTGTATTTCTATGTTTTCAGCAACGGGGGGTGTGAGCTCGTAGTTGCTAATGGATTTGGTTCGGTTCAGTTGGTTCCATTGCTCAGTAGGTTAATAATACTAATTCTTTGTTGTCTTCAACCAGGGACATTTGAAATTAAGAAAAAAAAAAGAAAGTTTGTAACGTCAAGAAAAAAAATTGAAAAACAGATAATAGAAACAAATTGGAAAAATACATGTAATTAACAATATATACAGCAAAACTGAGAGGAAAAATTCATGAAAGATGATAAACTGCAGTGTCGCTCTTAGTGTAGTTTGAAAAACCTGAGTAATATAAGAAAATATGGCACAAGGTACAAGGTGCAGGATATGATTGCACATAATTAAACACAAAGCTATTTGGAATGGATGAGCAGCGTCTGCTAATCAGCTGTTCCGGTCAGGACAGAGACACGTCAGTACAAAGACGTCATGTTGTTGATCTTTACATATTCTTGCATATCTTTGGGCAGAGTGACTGTGCTCTGTGTGTGTATAGCTAATATATTTCCAGCCCTGGCACAGGTCAATGGAGGTGTTTCCAGAAATAGTATGAAATAATAACTGCCTTGATAATTACCTGATCATAATAGTCGGCTGCACCCAGAATGACTCTGAAATAACATGGTTGAAACCTCCACATCAGCCGTTCTCTAACATCCATCACTCATCTGTGTCTAAGAAAACTGAAATTACAAAGAAGCACCCGTGAACTCTGGTCAGTTTCCTCCTTTCAAAGGAAATTACTCTTTGTGGATGACAGTACATGTAAAGCAGCCCGGGGCTGACAGCCATTCATTACCTGTAATAGGCCTCGCTGCTGTCGGCGGCGGACCTCATGTAGCCTGTATGTACAGGACGCCGCTGTAGCGCGTGACAGGATGACAACGAGCTGCCGTTTCACAATGTTAAGCACCAGATGCACTGAGACAGACACATTATTTTCCTATAAGGTGATGTGCTGCTCTGATGTCAGAATGGTTCCAGGATGCTAATAAAATGTCTAATGTGCCAACGCAAATAGTGAAACGCTGCAGTGGGGTAAAAAAAAAAAAAAAAAAGACAAAACAGCTTCTACTTGACATTGAGGATGACAAGACAATGTCCCGGCCCGGGCTAAAGGCTAACAACCAGTGTTGTGTTATTACAGGGTGAGTAAGTGCACACAGGGCATCCTTTGTGTTAATATGAGCAGTAACCACAGAGGTCAGCTGTCATACAGTACGACTGGTGTAGTTACAGTTTGTAACCTACGGGGGGGGGGGTCCTCCACGTTTGGGAGAAAAGGTGAAAATGCAAACTCACGTCAGATGGAAGATGAACGTACCCGTTGATTTCAACTCATGACTCGAGACACTGCTCCCTCTCAAAGAACCTGTATATCTTTTTCAGAAAAGGCACAGCGCTCGACTCCTTCACTCTGCTCACTATCGCGTCTTGTGGTGAAAATTGGTATCACAAGGTACACTAGCATCCGATCACATTTCCTGCTGTCGTCTCATGAAAAGATAAGTTAGCTTAAACTGTTAATACTCTCTTACAACTTGTGGTAAATTGCAAATAATTTACGGATATTGATAGTTTCTGTTCCTTGTATGATTAAAATGAGAAAAAAAAGTCCAGGCGGCCATTTTGAGGATTAGGTGTAACAATTAATCTGAACATAAACATAAACATTCTTTAGTTTGGGAAGCGGAGGGGTGAGAATGAGTTGGCCAACAAAAATGGTCTTTGTGACGGGAACCATGTCCGTGTCTGAGGACACAGGAGGACCATGTTTTCTGACCGACAGATGACCTCCGTAGTGTTTCTCCATTGCTGAATCCAGCCAGTGTCATGAATAGACCTTTAGAAGTCATTTTTTCACGAAGTTCTTCTGACTTATGGATGATAATAGAATGAATGAAAGCTGAAAACATCCCCATGAACCTAAACATAGAAACCGACCTCTCATTTAACATCTGTTCGCAATCGCAGAGAGAAATCCATCTGTTCAGCCTCGCTTCTTTAAGTTCACCCTTCCGAGACAAAATGCCCTTAATTGGTCATTTGGGAGTCACTGGAGGGACTTGTTGTTTACTGTTCAGCTCCGTGAAACAATAAAACTGACGTGCGGTTTATGTTTCCTGAACCGGGACCCTGAATGACTCCAGAGACGCCGCGACACACGCCGAGGGGATTTAAGGCCATCATGTACTTAGATAGTAAGTAATTTGTTAGAGTTTATTACGCACACAAGAGGAAATTATCAGTGTCATGAATCTTGACAGCGAGACGTGCTGTTGTTTGTCTCTTTTTTCCACAGGAAAACAATGAAGTAATGCTTGCAGAGTTATTGTTGAGGGCTAAAACATAAAAGCAGAGGATTACGGAGGGATTATCAGTGAGAACATGATGGGACTGATGAAAATAAAACCCCTTTTACACGTTTTTCCATAAAGAAACAAATGTACTGTCACATAAACGGACATAAAAACAAAAGTTCTCTGCGTGTGAAGAAGGATACGCCAGCAAACATCGCGGTAACCGTGCAATAAACATTCAGCTACAGAGTTCAGGTACATAATGTGATGAAGCAAAGAAAGTTTTATTTTCTTCTCATCAACATTCAGGCCTTGGATGAGAAGACAGAAAAGGAGAAACTCTTTGTTTCTCAGCTAATTGAATTAAAGTTGCCAGCAGCTGTTAAACATGCAGGAACATGCTGCGACAAACAAAGAACCCACAACTGATTTACAACTGATTGGACACACACACACACACACACACACACACACACACTTCTCCCTGTCGTATACGTGAATTTGCCTTTAATTCTCCTTTGACAAAGCCGGATGTTGCGCCACACCCACCTGTTTGTCTGAGCCTGCCGTTTGCCCCGAAGCCCCGTTTCACCGTCGACGCAGATCGCCGTCGTCACGCGGTGGAAAAGAAACACAATGTGCTTAACTAAACACGCCGGTACTGGAGAGCAATTCACTCAGCACAACAGAGAAGACGTGAATGCGGCGCGGTTCTCACAATGCGTAATCCCCTCTGCTATGACCTCCCCTCCACTGCATCTCCTCTCCCTTCTCCGTCCTCAAACTTCCTTGGAAAGAACAAACACAGACGCTATTGTCTGGAACGCTGCAGAACACTCGCGGCCTTCATCGCCATGCAAATAGTCACTGCCGACACTGACAAATGGATTTCTATCTGTTCGCCTTTGGGGGAACAATCCTGTGCTTATGTGAGGGATGGTGCTTCCTCCGCTGTGAGGCCTCTGATCGGGCAGCAGGCTGCTGTCTGACATTCAAACCAGCGACGGCCACGTCTGCAACTTGACCCGTCACGACACAGAGATGTTAAAAATCCCACAACAGATGTTTGTTTACCACGTTCTCCAGGACTTCCTGTCAGACAATGCTCCCGGCTGGTCAAATAGTGACGCTGTCGAACTTCTGAATCTGAAATTTTTCCCAAAAAGTTCCCAAAATCACAGACAGAATGTCCCGCGATATGACGTCCACACGGAGACGAGTTCAGGTGAATCAGTAGTTTTCTATCTCTGGACCTTTGGTCTCCATGGAGACGAGTTCAGATGAATCAGTAGTTTTCTGTCTTAGATCATTGTTGGATCAACGTGAAGGCGACAGCGTTTCTCCTGCGTGTGTCCAACCTGTAGGATGACGTCATAGCTCCACCTCTCCTTAGTCTCATGCTAACTGGCTAACAACAACAATAATGACGTCCCACCGTGTTCCGTGATGTGTCTCCTTGTGGTTCCGTTCATCTTCTTCTCCCTGTGTTTCTTTCCATCTCAGTGTTACAGCTCCTCCACCTACAGGCCTGGAGGATGTACTACAGCTGCTTCACTGCATTTGTGTGGGCGCACATAGTTCTGGAGATCATTCCGTGTGGATCTAACACATTTTTGAAACTATTCCAGCGTTGTCTCCATGTGGATCTGGCCTTTCAGAATAACACCACCTCCAGTCATCAAAACTATCTGTAGGTTTAACATGTCAGAGGGGTTAAAACGTCCGATTTTATTTCTCCATGTTCTGAGACCTGATCTGCCGTTTTGATTGTAAAGGCTCAAACATCAGTGAGAGCTGAACAATTCCCATTTGAATGACAATAAGCTTTTGTTCATGTGGTCACCACGGTAACCACGAGATAAAGGTTTGCGCCATCATTGTCGACCACATAACCTTTTCAATAGAAAAGACCACTTGTGCTGGAGCAGCTCGTTTGGACAGGGTAACCCCGCAGGGCTAATTACACACCCTAAACAATACTAATACATTCAATTATCAGGCACTCTGAACGGGGCGCGCTAGCTTCACCGGCTGTAAATGTCTCCAGTGTGCCCACGCTAGCCTCTCCTCAGAGCCTGCGACAGGGTGGAATTTGTTATTTCGGAAGTTGAGATTAGTTCTCCCTGTGAACTCCATGGCTCCCATTCTGATTCCGTATCAAACAGAGAAATGTCAGGACCTGCTCTGTGACATTTAAAACCGCCATTGTAGACCTTGTCTAATTGAGCCCCCCTCATTATAATGATGGAGTGTGGACCGACCGCGGCAAAGAACATCGGAGTTGAAAGCTACGGTCTGGTGCCAGCGAGAATTATTTACATTCCGCTCTCTGCTGCTGCTGCTTCTTCTTCTTCTTCTCTGAACGCAGCAGTGAATCCGACTATCTCTCAGTCTCCGGTGACATTTCCAGGCTGTCAAATAATGAGCACGGAGTAATGGTCAGCATATTTGCAACAAGATAAAGGTGAGTCTGGTCAAATCAGCGTTCACCGGGGCGTCATGTCGTATAAATAATGAAGGCTGTCATGTTGATCCAGTGCTTGCTTATCCTGCATCCCTCGCTATCAGTGACGACGTTGGCGCCACAGGAGGCGCAAAAGGGTGATAACGTGTCTGTGACAGGAAGTCTGTGATTTTATTGGGGCGATCGTTGTTCAGCTCACAACTCTGCTTTTGCTCACAACTCTTCTGTTTTGCTGTCACCATTGTTTCACCCCCACAAATAAAGTCGAGGCCAACAGGAGCTGCGGCGGCGTGTCCACGTTGGTGGCGGGTGTGCCCTTCACGGCGTCATTGTCATTCCGCTCAGGCCAGCGCGGTGAATTTGATGAGGACGTCACATTAAAAATGCATGTTCCTCATATGTTCTTTGGCCTTTGTCTTTAGCCAAGGGAAACAGCGGACACTTATGACAAATAAGGACGGCGCTGACGCTGCCTGAGGTGGCTCCCGGTGTTTGACAGGAAACATCATCGTCCTCTCGCAGCGTTCACTTCCTTTCGCAGGAGACGCAGGAGTCTGTCAACCGCCGGCGCTGATGGAGCGGCAAAGAAATTGGGTCACGATGCACACGACACACGCATGAAATCCATGAAAGCTGGTCGTATAATCGACGGGGTTAAATGGCTGAATTTTGAAGATTCAGATTTCATTTGAAGATCTTTGATGTTCCAGCCAAACATGACCCTTGACATTATTTGTTCACTCACAGTCGTTGACAAACCGTGTCGGACTCATCGCAAACATGGACGACATCAGTGGTGAATGGCGATCCTATGACCGCGTCACCTCACTGCCAAAGCAGACATCACAGATGGATCTCTGGATATTTCAGACGCCTTCCACCTGCAACGTTTGTCTCGACAGGTTTGAAAAAACACCAGCGTTGTCCTTTAAGTTGCCTGGCACCGCTCTGATCGCCGCCGCAGTCGCAAACGTCACATCACTGTTTTCTATTCAATGTCAAGTTCCATCTTGCGAGAGTGAGAAGTGACAGCACGTCTCCAAGGATTCACTGGAACGCGCCGACTCGTCTCTGTTCCCAGGGGAAATATAGTTTGGAGTCCAACGCGTGGTATCCATCATGCTGATGAAATGCATAATTAATTCTCATCATTCCTCTAATCCTTCTCCAGACTTGACCGCAAAGATGAAAATTGTGAGGGCCGCTGCATTCCTATTGTAGTTTTCTTTCTCTTGGGCAAAGAAGAGCGTGTGATAAATCGGCAAGGTTACCGAGTATTTACACGAATAAGTTGAAAACAATCGATCGGGTGCACTACACTGTCATACCCTTCGGGATGCGGTTCCACTGGAAGAATGCAAAATCCCCCTGGCCGGGGTTCATTTGAGACGCAGATTGTGTCTGATTGATCAATGAGAACCACTGCTGCGCCATCAATCTAACAGGAGCGGAATAGGAAAAAGGGAACATTAACATGTATTAGCTGCCGTGTCCTGACAACGTCCTCTACCTGGAGTTGGTGGGAAAGCAGCCACCTCTGGGGATGTGAACAAAAGTGGTGAGACCTGCGCCGGTTATATAAGGCAAACATGGAGGATGTCAACATCTCGGCGCCTTTGTGATCTCATCTCTGTCACAACGGAGGCTCCTTATCTCGGCGCCTCACTGAAAGAGCAGATCTATCATGTCTCGGCTGCGTCGTACACTTAATAATCTGTGAATTGTGTGAAAGTTGAACATCACCTTCCAACGCCCTCCGGGTAATCATCACTGTGAGGCGCTGATGGAAAGCGTAAGTTCCGGGCACATCTGCACGGCACTATTTAAGACAAACAGGTGATTAATGAGTGTTTTGTGCTGCTTTCACTGCTGGACAGATGTTTCATGCGGCAGTAATCATTGGGCGGAGCAGTTAGAAGCTATTTGTCAAGGTCCTTCTGAAAGAGTGTAACGCTCCTGAGCTGGAGTTCGTGTGTACACGGGCACGGTTTGTACATTAAAAACTGCTCGGCATGCAATCGGTTTCTGTAAAAACGCACAAAAAGTACTCTGAATTAGTGTGAGAGGGTTAGAATGCTCTGCAGATGGAGTAGCCATCAAAATACAGACTGTGTAAAAGACGTGGACGAGCCCTATGCAAGTATTCTCTTGGCCAGCAGGGGGTGACTCCATTGCCATGGTTGTAGAAACGTTTATATCCAGTCCACGCAAAAGATCACCAAGCTACAACCTTGTGTGTGCTGAATTGTTACCACGGTAACTTGGCGATCATGCTAGCTGATCTAGACTGATACCCTGCTTCGTCTGTCATCTTTCATGAGCAGCAGACTGTTTTCGACAGCTGTAACCAGTTTAAACCCTCTTGTAATTTAACATGCCGTGGCTGTACCATGGCGTTCGCAAACGATATAGGACACTGTGTTGTTTGAGGTGCTTTAAGTTGTGTTATAGCACTATAAGTGTACAAAACTTCACTGGTCAGAAAAAAAAATGTTTTTTCAATTGTATTACTTGTTTTTTTGTTGTTTTAATCTTTACACTGCAAATGACAAAATGGCCTTTTCACCACGTCTGGCATTTTTACCAAGGGGTTCATTAATTTACATTCTTCCTGATAAAATAACTATTAAGGAAGTCCATTCGTCTCACTTAAGGAGCTTAATTTATTTCACTGTGTGATCAGAGAATATTAAGATTAAACCCACAAACATCTAAAGATTAAAAAAAGAAGTGGTGAGAACGGGACGTTGTTTCCTTTTCGCACCTGGTGTTTGTTTCTGTTTTACAGGCTAAAGTCATATTTCATTCTGTACGTGTGTGTGTGTGTGTACATGTTTGACACCCTGATGAATATTAGATGAGTTTATAAATTGCTACATTATGACATTATTTCTGAAGCTGCATAACAACCAGGGGGTGAGTACATGTCAGCTGGGGGAGGCGAGGGGGTTTTACAGTATAAGCCTCAATATTAACATTCCGATTGCAGCCGAATCAGTTTTCATCGGATCCAGTCACAGTACCACTCTGCTGGTGGTATTATTCATCGTATCCGGCTGTCCTGTAGGAGTGCAGCAGCTAATCTCGGCCCCCGAGGCGCTTCAGATTTAATTCACCTGTTCAAAATCCATTTGCGAGTCGTTGTAAAAAAAAAAAATGTAAAAAGATTAACTAATATTTTAGAAATTGCTGCCGGGATTTATTGGTTTGTCTCTGCCTGTGCTGGGAGGCTGAGCTCGCTCATGGGTCCGTCGTTTGCTCCTGCTGAGAGAGAGAGAAAAAAAAAAGATTTATGATCAACATGATTATTTGTGAGGGAGGAAAATATCAACAGAATCCTTCTGACGTTCATGTTTGTCCACCAGGCAGGAAACGGACCGTCAGCCTGGATCCAGCACACAGCAGAGGTGGAGGTGGGGTCCCTGCCGCGTCCAAACTGTGAGTGGCTGTTTGTTTCTAACGGGCTGTGAAGTGGAACACTGGTCATCACGCAGCAGCTGCGTTTGAGGCTCTCGAAACACCAAACAAAGTCTGGTGGCCGAGTGTTTGGACGTGGTAGTTGTGGTCAAGGAGGAGCCGCAGTGGCTGGAGGTCGTCTGGGTCTTCTCCCGGTTTCACCAGTGACCGTGGGCCACCTCTGCAGGATCATTAACTATGAACAGAATCTGTTTGGACCGGTCTGATGGAGGCGGGCTTAGAGTCTGTGGGTGGGGCTTGGCAGGATGACGACACTGGTTGTGTGCTCATCAAAGATGGCGGCTGCTGCTGCTGTCATCTCTGATGAGCTTACCTCCATCAACTGACTTCACCTTGTTCCTTGTCCACGTTGGTGCGGTGCTAGTCTGGTCTGCACCCGTCGGTGCCGGCCCTCGAGGTGAAGGTTGTCACTCGTTGTCAGAACCTGCGTCCTTCTTGATGTGGCTCTGTCGTTCTCGGCTCTACGAATTGTCGTCGGCAGTTCATTATTTGTCCTGCTGAACGGACGCGATGGTGAGTGACTTGTTAAATGAGAAGTCAGGAAAAAATGCAACACATTCAGGGACATTTCTTGCATTTCAAAAAAACAACATACGAGCTGTTCGACATGAACAAACACACACACACACACACACACACACGTATTTTGAAACTATTTTCTTTGGAGGTCAAGTGCTTGCTTTCCTGACGCACCAACACTCATATTTCACTTGAAAAGGAAACAGGTTTGTAGTTCTTTTCAGCTCTGAAGGCGAAATGAAC
>CAAKHB010002168.1:95202-113166 GCA_901007665.1 Aeoliscus strigatus
ATTAACGGGTGCAGGAGGAGCAGGTCAGATTAACTCACATGTGTGGAGGCTGCTTACTAGTATTTACATTTTTTTTTTTGCTCGGAGCAGAAACTAAGAGAACACGGTGGGTCAGTTGGTCTCACAGGATGAAGGTCCTCACTTCCACCCCGAGCAGCCGCACGTTTTCCCTTGAGAGCCTGGCCGACGGCCCGCAGTGTACTTAGCCTCTTGTCCAGTGCATGCTGGGACACACGCCAGTCCCCTGCAACCACAACGAGTACGACGCGCAAGGTCATTGGAGTATCTGAGGAAGATACACTTGTCATAGACAAGTTCTGGAGGATACAGTAATTAGATCATATTAAATAACTCCCCTCGCGTTTTAACAGCCAGAGAGAGATTAGTGCATGAAACATCACTGACGTGTTAGCGTCCCATCAAACCTTATTATTTCTCCATGAAGACTCGCCGACTCATCGCTTAGTGAGTCGTCCTTGGGCCGAGGCGCTTCAGCTGGACGATGGAACCTTCTCCTCCTCATGCTGAGAAGAGCAGAGGACTGAGAGAAGGGGGAGAAAGTGTGTGTGTGTGTGTGCTCCTGACGTCTTCATGTCAGCAGCAGAATCTCCATCAGACTGGAAGAGGGAACATCTGCTCCTAAGTTGAACATCCAGCTGGTCGAAGTTGTCAGAGAGAGAAAGAGAGAAACGACTACACAGCCATTACGGTAATCCCATTCGCTCTGTTGGCCCAATGGGATTAAGAAGGCAAATCGTTACTGTAATGACAACACCTTGCACAGACAAGGTGCAACTTCCCAACTTTCAGGAACCGATGGATGTTTCCTCCTTCTAACTCCTTCTTCACACCAGGTAGAAGAACCCAGTGACACTCCTCAGCTTTCGGGAACCGTTCGTTTTCTGCGCAAATATTGGTGTAATTACGGTACTCCAATGTATCGGCAGAGACACAGTCGGAGCGGTTTTGACTTGCAATGATCGTATGGTTATGAATGAAACATAACGTAGGACATCGCTGTCAACTTTAGACCCCAGAGTGTCTCACAACGCAGCATGACAGTGTGAACACAGTTTACAAAAAAAAATATATACATATACATATATACATTAAAAAAAACAGTTAAAAGCAAAGTAAAACAGAAAATGATGAAGACAACAACATCACAGTGACACATCGCAGCTCGCTTTCCCTGAGATGTTCATTGTTCGGTAAAGACAGAGCGCGACGGGCCGGAACGCCACCAGAAATGTCCCGGTGGTTTGGAGCCGCCTCCTGTGACACGCTGTCCGTCAGCGCATCGATCCCAAACCTTATCACACAGTGTATCTGCCGCTAACGCAGTGGCCACGTTGACTTTGCAAATCCCCCTTTGGAACAGTTCTCCGCCTCTGAGCTCCCAAACTGCAGCGTCTGTGTGTGTGTGTGTGTGTGTGTGTGTGTGTGTGTGTGCGTGCCGTGCTCGTGTGTCGCCTTTGGAGTTTCACCCGATGCTGTCGACAAAGATCTGCAGATGTTTCAGCGTCTAAAATCGGAACTCGGCGCATCAGCTTGTTGGCGTTTTATGTTTGTGTAATGTTTTATTGATGCACCTTGTGTAACTATTGCATCATAGATTACAAAGAACGAAAACGTCGGAACATCAGGATCATCAGAATAAATTGAATAATTGCAATAGTTGCAGTGTCTCCGGTTATTTCCTGACGATAAGAGACAGCGGCATACATCATGTCACGGCGTCTGGAGATGACAGGGAGCGATAACGATTACAGGCACTTCCTGTTGAACGCCGGGGCGATCGGCCCTCAGGAGGAAATAAAAGCGACGTCGACGTACGATCCGCGTTTCCGTTGTGAGTCGCGCAATCAAAGAGAGACGCAATTCAAGCTACAAACAAGTTTGACACCAGCGAGATCAAACGGCCACAAAAACGCTGGCAGTTTGAAATGTTTAGAGAGTTTAATTATATCTACGGAAACATTTGCATCGGGAAGGTTCTCTGCAAACATTGAGGTTCTGTTGGCGCAAAACCAATGATTTCCAGCGTGTCGCACGGCTTTAACCTGTGCCGAGCAGGGAGCCGATGAACGCTGATGCAGACGGGATGAAATTAGAAGAAGATCATTTCTTTCCGTCGGCGGTGGCGGAGGTCCACACTCTCCGAGTGCCCGTGTGTCAACAGTTTGTTCCCTCTGAACAAACGCCTCAAGCTCCCGGCAGCAAATCACCTGAGGAGCATAAATCGGAGTGCTGAACGCGGTGGGGAGGGGTCATTGTGTGTAAATCCAAGGTGAAGGTCGTGATCTCGGTTGTTAGTGGAGATAAATCTACTGTTAATGACGCGTCTCAATGTGATCGGTGAGTTTGACTGCACTGACATTCTGTATATGTAACAGAATTCATATAATAGGAATATATATTATTGTTATTAATAGGATTTACATTTTACTATTCATGACTCATTGATATAATGAATCATATATATTGTATTATTATTATCATTATTATTATTATTCATACTCAGATATATATTGTATTGTTATTATTATTATTACTACTATTTATAATAATCATATATATATATTTAGTCCAGAGGGAAGTTTGTTACAGCAGCTCTGGCTAAGAACAGAAATAGAATAGTGAGTATAGAGCAATGAAAGCAGTGAAAATTCAAGTAAATAATGGTGGAACACTGTACAATTAATGTACTGCTGTGCACATCTAAGTCAAATGTACTGTGATTTATTTGCAGATACTAAGTCATTGAAGGCTCACATGTATCTGTACATGTTATGTCGTGTCACGACTACAAATCCTCTAGTTAGGAGATATTTCCTTCTCGTTTGTCGTCTTCACCTCCCTTCTATCGGTTTAATCAGCGCGCACACACACACACACACCTCAGCAGTCAGTCAGCTCCTCGGCAGCCATCGTTACTTCAGTTTTTATCAGATCTTTATCCTTCCTGTTTGTAGCTGGCGGCTCTGAACCAGCTGGGGGGTGGGGGGGGTGAAATATTTAAACTCTGAGCTTGTAAAACATGATTGTTCTCAGACGTGTGATAAAACACACACACACACACACACATCAATGTGTGTCAAAAGGCCGGACGTGACATTCTCAGCCTCATTCTTGAGGTCTCTACTCGCTGAGCTAATCTCTAGACTGCTGAAGGCTGCTGAGAGCGCAGTCTGTATGTACACACACACACACACGACAGAGCCTGTTTGTAGATTATTGAGCATTTGCATAAAAAATGCAAAGCCAACTATTTTCCCTTCACATGAGGGATCGCGGCGCCGCCATGACAAATCCTGAGCTTTGTTCATTGACCCTGTGGGGTCAATTACATTTGCAGCTGGAGACAGGCAGACCGCCGCAGGTTCACGGAGCGTTGGCATGTTGATCGATGGCGGGGGATGCTTATCAGCCGCAGTGTGTTACAGACACCTAATTGCAATTGATCCCTTTTTGCTGTACCATTAATTGTGAATCGTCTCTCAATCACAAACTGCCGGCGTGCAGCTGTACTCTAAAACTAAAACTTCATTCATCAGTGGGCTCCACATCGGTTTTCGATGGCGCCGCTCAGACACACTCCTGTGCTCGGTGTTGGGCTGTGTGCGGCTCCACGGCGCCGCCGAGGTGGTTGAAAAGGTCAAGGTTGACAGCCGGCAGCTGATTGTTCTCCTCGGGATGTCAACACACCGGCTTTTGTCCTCAGGACGCAAATTATCATGAAATATTTCCATCTCTGGAAGCTACTTGTACTCCGTCGTCTACTCGATGGACTGAGACGTTCAGGGTCTCCAGAGGATGAATCCTAATGACTGAAGGGATCCGTCCGGTAACGTGAATGGATGAATGTCCGTCAGACTCCGCTTCACTTTGACTTCGGTCTAAATCTGCTGCCACACGCCAAAGTGAGAATTTTCTGATAAGAGGTAATGAATTTCACCGAGAGCTCGAACACGTTCTGTCTTCTTTTAGATGAACGGAACAGATGTAAACGGTTCATGAGAAATCAACTGTGCACCAGGTGTAATGTCTCCTCTTTGGTTCATTTCCCCATGTCGCTAGTTGTAGTCAATGCTAACTTCACAATTTGACCCTTGACCTTTATCACTTCCTGGATGGATCAAACGTATTAATGTGACTTATGTACCATAAGTATTATTATTACCAAACATGCTAGCTCCTCCATTTTAGCATGCTAATATTCGCATCTATGGATAGTACAACGTTTTTTCTTGCTCTTTAGCACTTTGAGAGTTCAAATATAAATACAATAGAAATAAAATCTATTATTATTAGCTTCTGCAGGTGTTGCCTTCCTTCTACAAACGTTTTCCTGCTAACAGCACTGAACCTGAAGGCATCGTTGTGTCAGGACGGAACGTCGAGACAAAGTAGAAAGGAATGAAGCCCGAGCAGGAGCTGACGCTGGTGTCGTCTCTGCTGTGCTCTGAACACACGCTGGAACACTTCCTCCAACATTTATTGGAATAAAGAAGCCGACAGACTGTGTGAAGCAGCTTTGAGACGGCGTCTCCCCTCCGGCGACGGCGTTTACATAACTAAACAGCCCAAAGAGCCCAAAGGGGAAACTCCTCCAGGAAGCCTGCAAGAGATGGGGTATCAGATGAGGTCGACCTGAGATAAAGACGTCAGCACCGATGGCACGTTTTTTATTTCACTTTGATCATATTTGTTCGGCGGCGAGGGCAAGTCGTGCTGAGGGTTTTTCCATCAGCCGGGCCACTGATTTGTCCGTAGGTCATCTACAACATACGTTTCCTTCATGTGCCAGACCAACATGTCTGTTTGACTGCTGGGTTTGAGCTTGAGCGTCTGTGAGACGGACAGATGTTTGTATGGAAAAGAAAAACACAATGGAAACCTCCTGGAGGCATGAGGAACACAGTAATTGATCAAAAAAAATCAAAATAATTAGCATATCTGCTGCCATCCATGAATACAAAAAGAACCTGTTGGCTGGGAGAGAACAGATGAATAGGAAGAACCAATCAGTTTTTGGGAAAAGAAGATAAATGAAGTCATAACAGATGCACAGCAAAGGATGTTTGAGTGCAGTAGCCATGTTTCAACCTGGAGAGGGCGCCACTGCATGCATTTAGTGAGTTAGGTGTTTGGGGGGGTTGTTCCTCAGGCCTTCAGGGGGTACAGCTGTGCTCTCCTTCTTCCTTGCCGATGTTGTCCTGGCAACGGTTCGTCCAGGTCTCGTCGGCCATCAGACTCGTACCTTTCCACTGAATTATCCTCTGTCCTTCTCCCTGAAGGAGAACATCATATTCTTGTCCACTCTCTCATCATCATTTGGTTCAGAGATGCTAACTGACACTTACAGTGAGGCTGTCGGATGGCGATGTGAATGAGGCGTAACCATGGTAACTGAGGGGGGGACATATGCTGTATTATGACAGCGGTAACCCTGAGAGCCTTCGTCTAAACACTCAGACAAGGAGGAACCTAAGAGGCTTTATACAAGGTTCTTAGGTGACCGGCTCAGCTCAGGGGAGTATTTCATCTCGCTGAAGGTCGTTTCTGACCTGATATCATTCAGCTTCGCCTCATGAGGTTTGGTGGAGGTAAACAAAGTCATTGCCTCCCGTGGCGCCACCTTGGAATATTCCAAACTAAACAGTAACTTCACTGACGGGGTCTGGTTGACGGGTTTTTGTCTCCGTATTAAATCTGATGGACACGAGTGGACGTCTCCTGTTGGAACCAGTTCACAGACCGGTGCAGGCTGTCTGATTGGACGGCTGACAGCCAGCCACCTCCAGGTGGCGCACATTAACTCTCACTCTCACGACGAGCCGCCCGGCTGGAACGCAAACAGACTCTTTGGCTGGCAGAATCTCAAAGTTCCCACTCTAAAATTTTCGGCGATAAACCAAACCACAAGAAAGCAGATGGCTGTAAAAACAACCGGAAGGGTAAACACAATTCATTGTAGAACAAGCCAGTTCTGTAAAATATTTATACTTTCTCTTTTTTCCTACCTACATCTGAATTTCTTCTGGGCACTTTAAAACAACAGGCTGCGTTTTGTTCTTGGAGGAACACAGCAAACATGATTAATATAAATTCAGTTTTAAGTGCCGTCTCACTGAAGAGGCTTTCGTTTGGCTGTGTATCCTGCTTTTATTCTCCGACGTGAGTCCTTTTTCATCCTGTTACCGTTGTGCTTTGTGTGCTGTAACATGATGTTCTTCCAAGTGAACCTGAACAACCGCAGTCGACATTAAGTACAAACTCCCTTTATGTCGCTCAAGAAGACGCACCTACTTTCTTGTGTTTCTGGCTGTTGGACGGATTCACGACTCCAGGGAGGCTTATTTATTCATGGGATGTAACAGGTGAATACTTCCAGCACCAGGTCTGGATCAGTGCTGACCGAGGGGATCAGCTGTGGATTTGAAGTTTGAACACACCTAGAGAACTGCTGTGTAGACTTGCGGTGTCACTGATCACAGACCATGAATCTAACGTTCCACCTCACTTTTGTTTTATTGTTTTGTTTTATAAGTTACGTTCACTCACAAGACATTTATTTTTCACTTTTGCGTTTTATTTTGATTTAATTTACCCAACTTCCTGGGACGTTTACGTCAATGTAACATCGGCTCTGATTCGGGTCAAAGAAGCATCAAGCTAGGATAGCAAGTTAGCTGCGAGCTAGCGTTGCATGTCGTGAGCTAGCATGTAGTGTAAAGGACGTAGCAGTGAGAAAGCTTCGACTCATCTTTGACTGAATGGAAATTGAGTGTTTAATTCATGGTGCGCTCCACGGACATATGAGTCCACTCTCATCACAACAACATAGCTCAGAAAAAAAAATCTGTTCTTGCGTTCGATGAAATTGAGCTGCTGACGCCATCTTGGATTCTGAACTCGGATCCTCTTGAGTTGAACCGAAATCCGAGCGGGAGATACAACGTCAGGAGGGAGTTCCACTCCACAACTTCCCGTTGTCTCGGCATTGTGTGTCAGTCACCATATTACCATAGTAACCACAGACGAGCGCTCTCAGGTGGTTCAGATCATCTTCTCTGGCGTCTGACTTGACTGACATTTCTATTAAGTTTGAGTCTGCTGTGTACTTGCATCCTGTTTACATCTGGACACATGGAGACGTATAGATCTGGATCTGTTTGTTTTTGCTCTTCACAAGATCATCATGAGTCGCTTTGAGCTCCAATTAGCCGACAACGCGTTTCGACCAGCAGATAAATAAGACAGTTGGAGGACTTTCCATGAATGATTGATGAATGCTTCCCCCTCTCTGAAGTCAATAATAAATTCCTCTGTTAATGCCGAGGTGTTTATTGTCTCAATCGGGCCGTGATGAGACCCCCTGAGGGACAGACAATATGGCCACGGAACAAGACGGCAGGACGGTCAGAACGCGAGCGGTTGTCCATTATCAAGACCGAGAGCAGCATCAGGAGCTAATCAGGGACTTTGAGAGGAAAATCAAGGCAACTCAAATGAGTGGCTGCATCTTGTTAAGAGCTGAAGAGGAATTCAGCAGATAAAATTTGGGCGTCTAAAGGTGCCGAAACACATTTACCAGCTTGGTAAGCAAACTGCCATCAGTGAGGGAGACAAACATCTTTTAAAATCCAACTCTTCACAAGGGATGAGAAGGATACAAACACACCGATGGTGCCCGGTACCAGCACGGAGGGAACGTCCACTGTCAGAAACCGTCAGCCGGCACTCGATAGGAGCGATCAGTCCCACGGCGGACCAGCTCACATGTAAATGTCTGGTCACCTTTACTGAGAAGTCGATATTTGGGAGCATTAGCTCGTCCCGCTGGGGGCTCTGAGCAGTTATCAGCCGTATTAGGGATAATTAGGGATTATTATTCCTACTCGGGTCCATTTCTCCAACATCTTTATTCCTGCCAATGTAGGAAACAGCGTCGGAGCCCCGCATCAGCTGATGAGACTGCTTCTCTTCTCATCGAAACACTCGAAACATCACTGAGGAAAATTGACAGCAGGTCTCCTCCTCCAGGGGGGTTCACAGGCTCTTTTTCAGGATGTTTGTTGGTTCTCACCAAATTAATTGGTTTCACTTCAAAACTAGTGATTCTTAGTTTATCTTAGCTGCTCTGTAACTTTCCGTATAAAGCCAGAGTTAGAGAGATCAAAAAAGGCACAGGAGGACTTTCAAACCAACAAATGGATGAACTAATATGTGATATAATGATAATAATGAACTTATTATCCAAGTGTAACTTTTTCCGTGACACACCAGTGCAGGTCGATCTGAACTAATAAGACTAGGTCTCGGCCTCTGACGGATGTTTCTGGAGCTACAACTGAACTATGCTGAATGCAAATAAAACGCTGTTCATTGTTTCTTCATCCTCCTGCAGCTCCTTCCTCTCAAACAAAGCAGGTCAAATAAATGTAGGTAGTTGATGTAAAAAAGAAACGATTTATCAGCAACTTTCCACTTCGATCAGTATCACAAATCATCTTTACATCATATAAATAACATTTGCTGTCTTGATAATATTTACAGTTTATATTAGCGACTTCTGAAAATTGAAGTTGTCAAAAGTCCAAAAATATGGAAGTCCGTTTTTGCCACTGTTCAAAACGCATAAATATGGACGATGACAGACCTTGAAATAATGATTTATTATCTGAGTCTAACTCAACATGTTGACTCAAAAGAATGAGAAATGTATTTTTATCTCAGCTCATTGCGTGTGACTGATGTGGTGACTTTGTATGTACATCCACATTATAACTTATCTGAAGGTAATGAGTTGGTTAGTGACAAGAAAAGTTCAACATAACCGTTAATTATCTCAAACCGATCTCTCATTGTCACTTAAAAAGATATGTTATAGTCAATAAGTTATTTCATTTACTAAGACTACAGAGGAACCTGCCTCAGAGTTGTTTCATCTTGAGTAGGTAGTATTTTTACATACAATCTTTAAAAAAAAATGAATTAGAGTCTTCTTAGTGCAGTTGTGCGTAAAAAGTGCATGAATGTCCTTTCTGTTGTAGATCTTTGTTTCAGTCATTTTCACGATCTTAGCCTGCACCTGACAGTGCGTTATCGGCGTTTGACAGACTCCGTACGTCTCTGCTTTGGTGTGAAAATCTCTAATCAGGCAATTTGCCGTGTTGTTCCGTCGGCTGCAGCTCTATTTACAGGTTGTCAGAGACAATGAAGCCTAATTAAAAAGCACACAGTTATCAACCTAATTATGGCCTTAAATTTAGACCAGTGGACTCGGGCATCTCATTCCATTAACCCGCCTTTACAAAGCTGCTTCGCACCGCTGAAATGAGAACTTCTCATTTTATTTTCTCCACGTTTTCTGATGTCCAAGTGTCTGAAAACACAACAGCTGTCCTAAAGGTCACACATCTGTGTCGTCACTTCTTGACGATTATATATCATCTTTTCATGTCAATTGATCAATAGTGTGATGACGTTTGCAAAAACTTTGGTTTCTATGACGACTGCAGTCCATCATCTTGTGAATAAGATGCTATGCCTACATGATATCATTAGCATGCTAACAGATTATGCTAACTTCAGGCTGGTCCTAAATGGGGCAAATTGAATAAAATTCTGAAAAAGACAAATTAATTTACTTGGATCTGAATTGGACGAATTAAAACAGTTGATGCTATTTTGGTTGTAAAAAAAAGAAAAACAAAAAGTGTTAAGTTACTTTGGATCACTCTGTATGATTTAATATGTAGACATGTTGAGATATCAAGGAAACCCTGGAGGAAACAGCTAAGTAACATTGAGAACTGTAAAAATAACACCCAATAAAACCTCCAAAGACACTTGTCCTATGACGCCTCCAACACCACTGATTAACGGGTGTTGAATGAATCAATTCTCTCACCTCAGCAGGACGCCGAGGTGCCATGAGTTCAAATCTGTCACAAGTTCTTACGTGTCAAACTTCACCGTCTCCGCTGCCTTTGCTTTGTTGGCTGTAATTACACATCACGGTCCCACAAACAGACCCAGCGCAGCCGACGCGCTGCTGAAATATGGGTCAGAAGTATTTAGTGGTTCTTTCCTTTGATCCAAAACATATTAAGGAAGTGTTGGGGTGTGTGTGTGTGTGTGTGTGTGTGCTGGGGGGTGAGGGGGTGGGCAGGGCAAAGCTCTACATCACCCAGCAGGGTGCCTGTCCGCTGTAGCCACGGGGGCCAGAGGTGTGATTTATACCAGCGTACCAGCGGCTGCGACGGTAATATACTACAGGTAATTGAAAAGAAAATTGAATTAGGTCAGAAGACGCACAAACGGTCAGTGGACGTCACACAAAAAGCTTTACAAGCGCATCATTGCACCGCAGTAAGTGTCCCAAGCAAACGCATAATTGTCACCATATTTCACTTCAGCCCAAACTCATCCTGCTGTGTACTTCCATGTACTGTAGCGCTGATAAGGTTTGTCTCGTGGTATAAAACAAGATAAGAGCTTATCTCGGCCGTCTCCCTCTGCTGCCGGGGCGGGAATCTTGGCGGAAGTGTCTGAAATGTCACAATATTGCCGTATTAGCACGTAGTAAACAGGGCGTCGTACATGTGACGGGCGAACACAATGAGCTCCTTGAAGTTCAGTAATCCAGCTCTTTGCATGAATATGGAAACGCCACCCGGCCTGATTGGAGCCAACCGTTATTCACTCTGAGCGTCTCTAATTACACACGAGGCAATTAAGAGATAACAAAATGAATTAATGTGGATTTACTGTGACACCTTTGTGCCTCTGATGTCACTTGTTTACTTGAATTAAGCCATTATGTTGATGCATGGTCATGGGCCCTTTGAGGTGGAGACGGACATGAGCGGCGTACAGGAGGAGGAGGGAAAACTGTCCAGGGCCGTTTGCACTCGATTTCTGGCACGAGTCCATATCTTTACCTTTTTACTCAAACCGTTGTCACAGCTTGTTAACACGTGTGCACACTTCATCTTCTAAAGTGTAGATCAGTATTTATAAAACCGACAGGAGGACGTCTTCCACTTGCTTTCAGTACACACACACGTGTTTTTCTATGAAGCTCAGATCAATAATCTCCCCGCAGTCAATGCTGTTTATCTCATTTTTAATACGTAAACCTCCTTAAATCTCTGTCACTCAGTAAATGAGAAACATCAGTGTTGGGTCTGATCATGAAGCGCCAACCTCATGTAAACAGACGATGTGAACGCCTGTAACGTGCATTAGCATATAGAGCTGACTCACAGAAGAATTTGTCAATATTAAGAAAATGACAGAAAATTCTAGCTATTCGGGCCACTTCCTGTCATTTAAATCCCAGCTTTTTTACCTTCTAGAATGTCGTATTAATGTACATCTAATGACAAACGATGACGTGTTGCAAAGGGAAAGATGATCAGTATTTTTTTTTTTTTTTAGCTGCAATGAAAATCCGCAGGCTGCTCCCCCTAGTGAGCAGTTGCAGGTACTTCAGGATGGCGACGAGGAGGAACTAAATTAGGTCAAGAACATGCCAAATAATGTGACGACGTTTATGAAGATGCACTCAAGGGTTGCTTAGCAACAGAGTAATCTTCAGACTGAGAACGTACAACAATATCTCATCTATATTTACGGTGGTGTGTGTATATAAGTGAATACATGTTTTGTGTTTTGAGTCAGTTTTGACACTTTACAGCTGCAACAGCTGGTGCTTGTAATTCCTCCCACCGCCACAGGAGGGAGACACTGTGCCTTTAACCGTGGTGGTTGTGCGGGATGCAGCTTTGGTCTACATCTTGAACTGGAGAAGTGTTGTCAGTCGGCTGACATTCCTCTGCAGCTGTAAACGTCCGTCCGATGACGAGCGCCACGCCTCCTCTCCGCTCCGCCTGCGGCCGCGTGATCACACGCGCCTGCTGCTGCGGCGTCGTACGTTACGGCAGCGACTGCGGGGATATTGACCGAGCTCAGGCAGAACGGGAACATTAACTCGACAGTGAAATAAAAGTCCACAGCTGTCATGAAAAAAATAATATGCATTGCTTTCATTCCACAATTATTGCCTCACATGCATCTGGTAATATGAAACGTTCCAGTACCAGCTGGGTCGCAGGCTTTTTGTCTTCTTTTCTTTTCCCGCCGTGTGTTGAATATATTCATGATCTGGCCAGAGGATGCTAATCTCCCGCTCTCTGATTCCTTACATCCGCTCTGTCTTGCATTGAGCAGCGTTGAGGCTGATCAGCACGGACAGTTTGTGTGTGTGTGTTTGTGTGTGTGTGTGTGTGTGTGTGTGTGTGTGTGTGTGTGTGACACAACTGTGGCCTCCCGCTGAGAAAAGAGAGAGGGTAAAGCAGGGGAAGAGGCCGGCTAGTAGATAAATAGACTAATCTAATTTGTTACCTCGGCCGAATGCATTCAGACTCCCCCCTCTGCTTCCTGGTCTCCACCCGCTGTGGATGACGCTAAGATGTTTGGGCAGGAAGGGACACAGCTGGGGGAGCGCTGGCCCACAGGAGGCTGAACACCAGCCCGCCATCCTCTGCGACACAATTCCACATTTAAAATCCTCTTTGCTGCAACAAAACGCATCTACTTATGCAAATCGGCCCGGCGAACCAATGAGACGACTAATCAGGCCGTGATGGTAATGTATCGCCGATGCGAATTGAAATTGAGAGATGTTGTCTCAGCGGCCCGGGAACCAAAGGCACAGATGAATCTGGAACGACTCTGCTCCCTGAACCCATTTCTTGGAAGTGAGTAATGGATGTGTGATCATAGACCAGTGGAGCCCGGTCAGGCAGCGCCGAGTCCGTCCGTGGAATACAGAGAGCGTTCCTCGACTTCGACATCAAACGGACGCCAGAGTCCTCGGAGCCACGGGCGCCTCGGATCTGGAGGGCCGCGCTTTGCCAGTTTCATCTTCTTCGCCGAGTCTTTCATTGATGGTCATTCGCTGATGCTAATCACAAGCCGCCGCCCGACGAGTGAAGGGATCAGAGGGGCGGATGTTTAGGAGCCGACGCGCGGTCAGAAGCTCTGCGGAGAAACAGTGATATCAGACGGCGAAAAGGAAGCGATCAGAGGCGTGGCATCGTCGACTCATCCTCCTCCGGTTGAAAGAAACAAGGAGGGAGCGGAGGGTTAGCATCGCAAAGCTGCTGCTCACGAGACCGAAATGAAAATTTAAGAGAAAACTATAAAATCACAGAGATCAGAACCTCCTCCATTCAGGTCACTTCACCCAGTGTCATCGGCCTCCATTGATCATCAAACATCACTTTGTCTCGAACAGTCAAATAGTTAGTAAAGCATCAGAGGACACCTTGGTACACTAATCATGACCTCTGACCTCTAGTTGTTCTTTTTTCTTTCAATAGTAAAACATCCCTGGGTGGGCTCCAACCCCCGACCTTTGTGTTAACAGACAGACCCACTGACCACTGGACCACAGAGACAGTCCACTGTTGTAGACACAGATGGTGAAAATGAGGAAGGATCCTTGGATGGTTCCAGAACATACAGCAGTTATTGACATTTCATTCCATCCTGTTCACAACTTCCACACCCACTCACAGTTATTTTGTAAACAGACAAACCGATAAAACAGAACAGACACTGTGGTGCAGTGGTTAGCCCTGGTCCCAGGTTCGATTCCTGGCCTGGGATCTTTCTGTGTGGCGTTTCCATGGGTTTCTCTCCAGGTACTCCAGCATGCCGAGGTTAATGTTGTTGTCCGACTCGGCGGTATTCTGTACGTGTGAATCAGCGGCGAGAACAAACGAACAAACGCAGATTTTTACTGGGAAGTTGTTGTCGGAGGTGACGGCGGCCTGCTGCTGCTGCTGCTGTTACCTAGAGAGGACATCCAAAGAATGTGGTCACTTCCTGTTCCACCTGGAGGAGGAGCCAGATATTCAACGCGTTCTTTGGTCATTTCATCGGTAACCCGCCACACCGGACCGTGAGAGCTCCGCTCTGTTGTTGATTTGCTGGGCGGCTCCTGCGATCACTCCTCCGGCGTGATGAGACAGGAGTCATTTGGATCTCACAGCTCCATCTCAGACCTTCATACATATACACAGACAACGTGAAGTGTAAATTGTCATCTTGAAGCCTCGCTGGAATCATTTTCCAAACCAACCCCCGTGAGACTTTCCCTGCAGCGGCAATCACCGTCTGCTCGTGTCTCGATAACGGAGGTGAAAGCGGAGTCTCCTCGGGTCGACGTGAAACACTCGGTGGACCTGGAGGCCTGGAATATTCCACCAGCTGATGTATTATTTGTCTCTGGGTGTAAACACACAAAAAGCTCCTGTTTATGCCCGATCGCCTGTAGTGCGCTCGTATTGATCAAAGTTGACAGCTACACATGTTGGATAAGAAGAAACATCACCGTGATGTATTTTTATTGCATTATTTATCACGGCTGGCCTGGTAGGCCGCCGCTCCCCGAGGTAATACGTCTCCTGATACATCACATCTCACGCTCCACTTTCTGCCTCCAGAGTTTCACGCCGCTTTCATTAGCTGTTATGTAACATTTATGTTGGAAGGTGCCGACGTCCGCACCGAGGTGGATGTTGACCACGAAATAATAACGCAGAGTTCATTTTGATGTTGGATTTAAGTGTCGCAATGCAGAATGTCACGTATTGAATGCCTGGAAAGCAGGTGTGTGTGTGTGTGTGCGTGTGTGTGTGTGTCGGAGTGACAGGACCCCTTCCTGTCTCCTAAGTGGGCGTGGCTCCTTTTACCTCAGAAAATGACGGCTCAGCACTTTGAGAGAGAAGATGTTGATGAGTTCATTTCTGTGGTGACCTTCCGCCTTCATCTTCGTCTCTGATCTTCATCGTTTTGAAGCGAACCGACTCGTACCGGAGTCCGGGGGAGGTGACGGCACCGCTGATTGCTGAAGGATGTTTGTGTGGGGTTTTTTTGTTTTTTTTTTACAACAAACTGTCTTTCATCATCGTTTCATCATCATTTTTTTTTACCTTTTTGTGAGACAAATATCAAGCACAAGGACTCTGAAGACGTCAGGTGCCAAATGTGAGTCTTTGTCGAGTCGCAGTGGACAAAACAGACGGAACGAGACAAAGTGCTGAAGCTGGAAAAGTGTGAACATGAACCTCGGTCTGCACCTCGTCTCCTCCGCTGCTTTGAAACTCTCCTTTCATGAGTTTCCCTCTGATATCCAGCATTTATGAACGACTGATTTAGGAATAATTTCCCTCCACTGCATTCCCCTCACATGTCTTTTCATATCGATTGAAAAACGACAGCTTCATTATGATAATTCAGGGGTTTTGCCTCGTAATTTCCCGCCTCTCTGCGGATCATCATAATGAATTCATTACAAGCAGCACCTGTTATTCAGGATGTTGATGAAGACACCTCCGAGTTAAAACGGCACAATGGCGGCGCGGCGAATCATCGCACGTGACTCGTACTCTTCAATGGGGCGATTAAGTGTTTCTGATTGATTTCCCCTGATGAATCCTGATAAGAGCGGAGGGAAAACCCCCGCAGACGACACCAGAGGAGGATTTGTCATCGCTGAAAAGACTTCAGAGGAAACTGACGGCGCGCGTTCTGTTTCCTGTTGGTTTCCTCCGTCAGACTCTGGATACTGTGTGAACACGAAACGCATCCACTGTCATACACGTCATTTCAGTGCCTTTATTTTGAAAGGCCGGCTGCGCCACAGCGTGCGAGCGCGTCGACATCACGTCAGTTGGTGATGGACACACCCAGGTGATCAGTGACTCGAACCTCTGCGCCCACGTGTCCTGATTCCGCTGCGTCATCACGCGGTTTTATTGTTGTATTGAGACAGAAAGACCGAGGACATGAGATTATTATGAATCACTTCATTGTTTTTGTTTCGGATGTGAAAACGTATCGTCATGTTCCTTTTACCTTCTGTTACTGTATCACGTCGGTCCGACTCCCGAGTTGCAGACGTACGATCCCTCCGGATGTCGTGTTTAACGAGCAGCCGCTGACATTTCAGGGGGAATTAAATCCGACCGAGACGTGTTTATTCAGACTCATTGTCTGATCTTCACTTATTAAACTCCAGAGTCAAAGGCAGCACGTTCTCCGGAACATTCAAACGCAGCAAACAATCGGCTGACGGAGAGAAGAAAACGTTCACGCGGTTTCCTTTGACTCCTCATGTCGGAGAGTAAAGTGAGGGCTCTTTCTCACCGGAAGCAGAGGGAGAGAGGTCAGGGGTCGTGTAGAATGTGCTGATGGATGAACGTTCATTCACGTCTCTGTGGTTCATGACTCGTCCTCTTGGCAAAACCCTGAAAGAAGCAGATGAAGAGGAGACGCTGATAAAAACGGGTTGAAGGTGAGAACCAAAGACGTTCTGTGTCTTCTAAACCACTTTCTTCGCGGCATTTTTTTGGCAGCGTGTTCAGAGTCGAGCGTTTCCGTGTCGTTTCTCTCCTGAGGACTTCTCCGAGTTCGCTCGTCAGTCTGCTGACTCGCTCTCTTTTCCACCGCGGAGTCATCGGCCTCGGCGAGGTCCTGCTAGCTACGCTACGACGCAATCCACGTGGAATGCGGGAAAACCAGATGTCATCTTCGAGGACAGAGAGGAGGAGGGCAAACGGCTGACGACAGAGACCTGCTGGAACAGTAACGTTCCACACACACCACACCACCGACACCGTCACTTAAAAAAAAGAATTCAAAAAAGATTCGGAAGGAATTAACATAAGATCAGAACGCGTTGTAACCATGGTAACAACATGAGCTGCCTAGCTAGTAGTCGTACTGAATAAGTATAATAGTGCCCCCTACAGGCGTGTGTTCGTCCTGCTCTCGTTGTCAAACATCTAAAATAAATGGAGTGAATGGAATCTGTCCGGTCGCCGTGTGACACTTGTTTGGAACATTTCATGTGACGTCCCTTCAAAACACACATTTCATCATTCTGTCACAAAGACGGGTGCCAGCAAAGGACAGCCATCATCACCACCACCACCACCACCACCATCATCATCGTCGTCCATCTTTTGATCCACAAATAAAACTTTCAGCTGACGAAGATTGACTGTTGAATCGAGAGCTCGTCTTTGTTGCTCCGTTCTATTTATCGCTGCACAATTAACTCACATTACAGCTGCCAACGTGCCACCGCGTTCTGGGCGTTCTGCAGACGAGACGTGTCTGTTTAAACGCTCCGATCACGTCTCATTAGTGACTCTGGCTCTCTTGCTGTCAACGTGAGTCAAAGCGCCGGCGAAGCACAGAGACCAAATGTGGAGGCTGAGCGGACGTCCACCGACGGGACAGGCGCCGAGACGACCAACCAAACTCACTGACGCCGGCACACTTCCTGTGCGGGGCGATGAGCGAACGCGTCGTGTAGTGTGACGGGAGATCAGTGACGAGAAAAAAACTACACCAGATGACAGAATGTGTTTTTATGTTGCTGCCGAGTACGAACTTCATGGTGAAAGATGATTGGTCTGAAGATATGGGTGGACCCGCCTCCAAATCATCCAGACAAATGTGTCTCCTGTGTGTGTGTGTGTGTAGCTGAACACGACTCTTTCAACAACAGTTCTTTAGTTTCTTTCCCGGTTTGGCTCGACGATGTCACTGTGTCACGTCGCCATGGGAACACGCCGTCGCTTCAAGATGTGAAGACGAGTGTGTGTGTGTGTGTGTGTGTGTGTGTGTGTGCGTTCAGATGTAAACCAACTTCAGACACACACTTGTTTGTAGGTTGGTGTCTCTGGATGAGGTCGAGTCGTGTCCTCCTTCTCTCCTTCTCGCTCCCCCCTCATAATGAAAACGGGAGGCGGTTCGCGGCGGCGGTCTCCGGATCCTCGTGCGTCGCCATGGAGCCCGGTGCTCAAGCACCACTCGTGATCTCTGCGGGCGTCCGCTGGAGGACGGTGGAGGTTGTGACCCCCCCCCCCCCCC
>CAAKHB010002168.1:115936-145512 GCA_901007665.1 Aeoliscus strigatus
TTACTGCTGCTGTTACTGCTGCTTATATTGCTGCTGTTACTGTTGTTACTGCTGCTGCTGCTCCTGTTACTGTTACTACTGTTGTTACTGTTAGTGTCGCTGCTGTTGCTGCTACTGCGGATTAAGTGTTGAGAGAAAAGCAAGATATGAGCCGCACACAAATCAGCCTCCTTTCATTGCTCATAACGTCCTTGAGGACTGTGCAGCGAATGTATGGACGTGTATAGACACACACACACACACACACACACACATACTCTAGCGATGGATATCTCACTTCCAGCGAGCAATTAACAAAGGTCATCACACTTGACCTCTTGTTGTACTTTTTTTTTTTTTTTTAATAAATGATGAAAAAATCCATGTGATTTTGAACTCGGTTTGTTTGTGCTGCAGCGACACCTGCTGGATCTGCCGGTGTGTGTGTGTGTGTTTTGCTTGTCCCTCTGCAAACAAAGGCCGATGTGTGTCGATTGGGATTTAAGATGCTGATTTAATTAGCTTTGACACTGGGGGCAGCCTCCGAGCTTGTTGCTCCTACATGCTCCAAACTCATTATGGATGAATTAATGAAGTGGGACGTAACTCGGCGTCATCTGTGTGCCGCTGATGCATTATGTATTATTAGTTCAGCGGACGGCCACACAGAGACGTTGCAGGTCCTAAAAATCAATGTCATTCCAGATGAGCGGTTAGTCCGTCCTCCTGTGGAACGTCTGGTACTTTCTACGCCAGTCGAACTGCAGCCTCACTTGTCTATGTTCCTAATTGCAATAGTACATCAAATGATCAACCATATATTTTCTACAGTTTGCTAACAGGGGCATCCATCTCCTAAGCCATACTCATCTTGAGACTCGTTAAAGTGCAAATATGTCAATGTCAGTAATACTCCCCAATAATTCATCAGCACACAGCAGCTTTACCTTCAAAATGCCTGTTCAGATTCTTGATGTTGCAGATAATCAAATAAAATAATCCATTTCCTGTTTCCTGCCAAAATAAGATTACAATTACCAGATAAAGTTTTCTAATAACTGAAAAGGTTTGAGTGCCGAAGAGCTGCACTAACAAATGAGATACAAAAGATTTATTAAAAATGTATTTGATACACTGACTACTACTAAAATTATTGTAGTACAATGAAACATTTATTATAAATGAAATAACCTTATTTTATGGGTTTTTTATATTTATTATTATATCATATACATATTATATAATAGTATATAATATATTTATTAAATATTATTATATTATAGTTTTTCATACTTTGTCATGTGTGATTTCCCTGATAAAACTAGAATAAACACTGAGCATTAAGAAAGATTTTATTTTGAAACAGAGAAGAAACAGGAAGTAGCTGCCTCACAAAAACAAATGAACAAGCCGTTGTTGTTTTAAACACATTTAACACAGTAAATGATGCAAATAAATTAATTTTAAAATAAGTAAATATAAGTGAAGAGTGGAGAACCGCCACAGGCCTCACACGTGAACTCTGGCGCTTCATGAACACCCTCGACTGTTTTTTACTGCGACTTATCTGCGCGTCGCATTCAACAATGCACCATTAATTTAAGAAGCTTTCTAATGAGTGTGAGAGGAAGGCAGCAGCTTGGTCCTCACCTGACAGCGACTCATCTTTCATCCGTGACACAAATTACATGAGTCAGTGGTCGTGAGTGTGGTGTGTGTGAGTGTGTGTGTGTGTGTGTGTGTAGAGGAGGGGAGTTGATTGACAACCGACACTAAAACACACTGTTATAACGCAGCTCTTCATTTTTCTCCGAATTTTTCATTCCTGTGCACAAACACACACACACACACACACACACACACACAAAAGACATATGTAGCAATCGCTCAGAATGGGATTCAAACACACCCAGTTGATGTCCTTGTCACTTCTCATGGCAGAGTATGAAAACAGATAAAAGGGGGGTTAATTTCGGTGGGGTGATCGACCTTCTAACCACTCGTCGTCCTCCAGGCAACGCTCCAGTGCCGCCTGAGGCCGAGTTCCACCAGGCGTGGCGCCGGCAGGACAAATGCTGCCATAACGAGCTTGTTTTCAGCATCAATCAGTGATGAGAGAACATGGAATCCATTGATCAGCATCATTTGCATCTAGAGATCGTGATCCGCCCGCTGCCGAATGAATTTTCCCCACAAATGATAATATTTTCCACGTCGTCGGGCTGTGATCAGTGACAGATGTGAGGCTTTGACGTCTGCTGCAGAAAATGACAGTGGAAGCGGTGTTTTTCACAGCTGGTCGACCTCCAACGACGATGGATGTTTCATTCTTCTTCTCATACAAACGGTGAAGTTGCTGTGATGTTTCTGTCAGATGACGCCACACGACGGAGGTGAGCTCGACATTAAATGTAGAGACGTGACTGAAGTTTCATTGTGGAGTTAATTCAAGGGCAGTTGGAGCTGAATGAGAAACACACTACACTATTTGAACATGGGGACATCTAGTGGACATCTAGTGCAGGTACATGAAACAGAGTGGGTGTTATTTATTTATAAAAATAAATATCTAAACAGTGCTTTAAACAAAAAACAACTCTTTAGGCAAATAAAGATATTTGCCTAAATTTATTTATTTACTGGAAACACCCCCACATTTACTTTCATTTTACTAAATAAATTAGTAATTAAAAATAAATTTATAATTAAAAATTCAAAGAAAACATACAATTTATACAAAACATTACACAAACAAGTTTTTTTTTTTTTATTTTAACGTTTTAATTAATCCTGAGGTCTTGTAAGCTGAAGTCCATTTCAAATGCAGCAGCAGCAGAAAGCGGATTTCAACATAAACACGTTTTAACTCCACTTTTAATGACAAATAGTCATAGCAGTATAGTAGTAAAGAAAGTAGTTGCTTTGACTGTAAAACGAGTAAAATTCTATCAATAATGTACTTTTATCAGGTAACAGGACTACTTCAGCTTTCACAGACACTAGAATTATTGTCAGTGGTCAAACAAACAAATACTATTAAATATTCAAACTGAGGAATAAAATCCAACTTCGGTGGCGTGAGGATCTGATGTGTGTAGTTCAGATGTTTGAGCAGCAGGTGGCGCTCATCCTCCTCTGTTTACTCATTGATCATTTACCTCTAGACGGTTTCCAGCAGAGTTCTTCATGTCAGCAACAAACGCTGCTTTAATCAGCGTCAGCAGCAGATTGGCCTTCATCTTGTCCGGCACAAACAGCGTTTGTTGTTTTGCAGCTGATCATGCTTGATCATGTGCATCGAATCCACAGAACAGTGAGTCACTGTTTTCATCTGATGTACAATGACGACAGCTGGAATGATCAAATCCCAATCAGTGCTTTTGCTCCGAGAACAAACACGACGAGTTTAAGCTCATTATGTCTGACATTCAAAATTTCAGAAGAAAGCGCTGGCAAACACCTCGATGTATTCGTGGAATAAAAGCTGTTTAACTAGAATCTGGAGGGGTGGTCTTCACAGAGTCACATGAACATATGTTTTTTGCTCTGCCACGTCCTGTCACACAGTCTGGGCACAAACGTGTTGTACGTCTTTGGCTGAAATCCTCGTCTGCTGAGTCCAGTCAAAGGTGTGATGCTGCTCCTGAACAAAGGAGGCAGTGCTGCAAGTTTTACACCAGCAGGGGGCAACATATCACCAGAATATTACAACATCCACTGTAAGAAGGAGAACATGCTAACTTCCCTAGCATTAGCCAGCACGTTATCCAACTGACTCCCATCCAGACACTGACTGAGGGTCATCAGCTAGCAACACAGCTAACAGAACCATAATAGAACCAAACGGGGATGTGTGGCGTCCCGTTTTCTTTCCCCCGTCAAGCTGTGAGGAGCTGTGTAGTTTCTACACCGTAAGCTAGCTTAGCGAGCATTCACTAGCCTGCCAAATACAAACTCTTCTGTCATTTGTATATTGGTGTAAATTTACAACAGACTGTAAGAGCAGACCTCTTCTCTACCTGCCTACGTGTGTGTTTCTGCTCATAAAACCCCTTTAGATAGTTAGTTTTTTTATTATCACGCTAATCACCAGTTGTTTCCAGTCTTTGTGGTAAGCTAACTGCTATCTTCTAGCTGGGGATTGTCCCATTTACCACACAAACAACTGCGCGTCCTCATAGGAACAATCTTATCTGTCACTTCCTGCTCGAGCCCATCCGCCTCACTTGGCTGCTCCCATGATTGATGTTTGCCGCCATGCGCAGCGTTCGTTTGACACATTAGTCACATTAAGAAGGGAATAAAAACCAGAAGGGTCTTTTTAAGTAGGCGCCGTGTTTCCGGCGCCGTGCGTGTGGTTTCCTCGGAGATAAGAATTTGTAATGGATGCTCACTGTCAAACGACTGATTGGCTGTTTGTTATTCTCTGTTGAGTGAACCAATTTGAGGGTTACGGAGTAATTAGGTGTTTACGCACGGCGTCTGGAGAGAGTGAAGCTCCTCTAAGAGCCCAGCAGCTCCACAACTACAACTTCCTGTTGTATTTCTAATGACTATAAAGAGAAGTGTCTCTCATATTATTGAACTAATAGACGCGTCCAACCAAAGAGGCGCCATTAGAACGGAAGCGAGTGCATGTTATGTTCTGACATAAAGCGCCATGATGAATATTCATAAATTGCATTAATGAAGTTTTCGCATTGATTAAGTCTTTTCTAATGGGACGTATCGTCGTGAAAGGCAGGATGTAATTGGACTGCGGTGACTTTGGGAAGCACTTTGAGACATCGCCCACATTGGAAATGAAGATGTGCGGCCCGCTAACGGACTAATTGACAGGGATGAAGATGGATGGGTCGGGGCGACAGAGGAGTTCTTCCTGCAGCAAACAGAGCGAAGGAGATTTAATAAAGCTGCTCCGGCTGGATTCACTGTTTTATTTCACTCTGACAGTCCCAACAAATACATGTTCAAGCAGGTAACCTGTGGAATAATTGGGCCTTCAGGAAGTGTTTGTAATCTCTTCCTCCAATTCGGTCAATGTTTGATCAGATTTGTCTCTGAAATTAATTCCTGCAGCGTGTCCGTGAATTCGTAAGCTCAATTTGTTTACTCCAAGCGGTGATGACTGAAAGTGAGCGTATAACTGCAGTAACTCCAACAAGCATCATTTTATTTGGTTGAAAGGTGCACTCTGAGAGCTGGGAAAGTCACCTGACGCAAACAGTCCACTCGCAGTTGTTGTCGTCTGTCCGGAGGTTCGCGTAGCCACGGCACATGGTTACACTTCTGGAGAGGAGCACGTCGAGCTAGTCCGTACCCTACCCCTCACCCTAGTCCGTACCCTCCCCCTCACCCTAGTCCGTACCCTACCCCTCACCCTAGTCCGTACCCTCCCCCTCACCCTACCCTGTACCCTACCCCTCACCCCACGCCGTGGGTGATGCAGCAATATGGACCCTGTTTCTCTGCTTTCAGCTACGTCTCAGTGAAGTGGAGATTCCAGGGATTCATTACAGTCCTTGTTGTGCTGCTGCAGTGAAACCTGGACATGAAATATTTGTCTTGATCTAAGATTCTCTGACATTTCTGAGCGCTGATACGAGACTCGGTGAGAAGCAGCAGGCCGTCACATCCATCCATAAACATCAGACCAACCCTCAGCACGAGCAAAACACCACATTCATACAAAATAATGCAAATCCTCGTCCTCGTCTTTCTCAACTCTGCATCCCGTGGAGATCAGACGGACCTTCGGTGGTGCTTGAACGACGGCTGCGACACAAAATACATGTACGAGGGACAGATGCTCGAGCTCTGAGGAGGAGAGGCGCTGGAACATGTGGTTGCACTAATTAATGAGGTGATCGGCAAGCGTCAGGAGCAAAGCTGAAGTCTCCGGAGGCTGATTAGAAGCTCTTTGCACACAAGTGGCCTCCTCACTGTCTTTGTGTGGATTACTGCTGTTTGTAGAGTTAATGTGAACGCTTTGGGTGCCGCTCAGATGATTCTCAACGCACACAATTGAGGGTTTAGCCGTGTGTTTTAAATGTGTGTGACGCAATGTTCTTTGTGCATGCAGCCCGTTACATAAAATATTGGCTGCTCGTTCTTCTGGGCCCCGCCCCTTCACGAGTGAATCATCTGCACATTCTCTCCCACCAACAGTCAACTGTTTGAAGCGGTTGACAAGAAAACATGTGCAAACATCGCTGTTTATTCTGGTGAGAACACCGTAACAGCCGTCCTGGGAATGTGCCGAGAAGAAAGTGTGTCACAGCGCTGAAAGGAGGAGTGTGTTGTTGTTGTTGCGGCAGATCCAAAGACCTCATTGTTTTAGAGTCGGTAGACACATGAACACACAGATTACAGGGGTTTCACACACGGGCTGGTGATCATGTCTGCCCAGCATGTACTTCAACCACAGATCATCATATGTGACACAGTGATCTACACTGTATGTGTGGTAAATGCGACGTACCCATGTTGGTGTTTATTATGGAACATGATATCATTAGCGTTAGCATACTTTGGCCGACCGTAATTACCAAACTATAAGAAAAAATTAAAATTAAACTATAGATCAACATTGAATTATATACGTCTTAAGACGAGTCTTATGACATATATACAGTATATATACACATATGTATACATACAGTATATATATGCTACTTTCAATTCACGTTACATTTCCTCACAACCGGAATGAACAAGTCGTCTGTTCCACGTCATTAAACCATCAAAAGTTGTTCAGGTGTAATGTGGCTTTAAGACTGCTGCAGGTAGAAAGTCCAGGACTCCAGAGTTGGTTGGAACTGTTGTTCACACCTTTTACCCCCACGGAGAAAAATGAAACGCTGCCAATCGAGCAGGATCAATCCGACGTGGACGCGGTGGTGTCGCCGCTTCTTTGCTTGTCTCTTCAGACTTTTAAAAGCGGTTTGTCGCTGATGTCTTCAAAGACTGGAACGTTTCATCTCCGTCTGCTTTCATGAGTTTGGGAGCGAATGAGGCGATCAGTGTGTTTTCTGAGCGGCGCGCTGCACAGGCGGCCATGCAATATTAATCTAATCTGCGGAGGTGGTTTGGCTTCCAGGCCAGCGCCTCCCGACGGGGATTCTCCATTACATCGTCCCCTTCTCTCCCATTCCTGCATTTGGCAAAAAAAAATCTCACTCAAACAAACGTGATGCTTTTCACTTTCTTCCCTCTTTGATCAAATCCTGTTGTATTATTGATCAGTGAAACACCGGTATTAACTCACTGATCACCGCTACAAACGTCAAATCTTTGATCTATGAAGAAACCGTTTCTTTTATTGCACATTATTGGAAATAAATTCAGATAAAAATGTTCTTTTCTCCCTTTTATGAGCTCAGCCGACTCGTGATTCGAGTGGTGATTCATTGAAATATAATAAAGCTAATGAATCAGTTTTAAAGTCTGACATGAAAAGTCCAATTAGTTGCTGAACGTTGGTACTGATTGACTGAACAGAAGCACATGAAAGTCATTAACGTTTGTTATTCTCACCGCTGTATGTTCTGCTGTGCAATCACAGCATGTTGTTTACAGGTACGATTTGCACAGATCACATCACATCACATCAGTCGTCTGCTAACGTGCTAATAAATGTGATATGAGTTGAGTGTGTGTGTGTGTGTGTGTGTGTGTGTGTGTGTGTGTGTGTGCGTGTGTGCGTGTGTGCGTGGACCTGTCCGGTCTCTTATTAAATGTCTTTTGATAGATGAGCAGGAGAAGGAGAGCAGCGCTGGCAGAGAATGAGACATTTTAAATCCGATCTAAAACACGAGAACCGACCGCTTCTCTCGTTAATCGGGACGTGTCAGAGGCAGATGTTGTGATAAACCTCCATCTGTCCCCGTTGGTGACTCCGTTTCTGTGGTGAAGCGCAGAAATTAGCTGCAACATGTTTGTTTTGTTTAAAAAAAACGGTTCACGACTGCTTTTCGTTTGTGTTTTGACTGGCAGCTGCTAATTGAACATCCGCAGACGCAGCAGAAGATTAACAGCTCTTGTCTGCCCGGCCTCTTTAACGTGACGGCATCCCGACGGCACCCGAACACGCTCCGGTTTCACCAGCAAACACTTGAATATTTAATGGCGTCTGTCACTGGACCTCACGCTTGACTTTGACGCCAACCTCTTCACAAGTGGTTCCATTACACAGCCTCTCATGCTCCTGCGCCGGAAAATCTAAGTACCTCACTTCTCAAGTACGAGTACACGTCTTCATCAGGTGAAGCTGTTTGCTGTTTTGCTGTTACCTGGGCGACGTCCTCAGCGGGGGCCGATCACCTCCGTGAACATCCGGAGCTCCCTGGAGTTTCCTCTTTGCTCTGCGGTCTCATTTATAACACAATAAACATCCTATCCTATTTTCACGCTCGCCTTTATTCATACGCTGATCATGTTTAATTTATCGGGTCAATTTCCATTTCAGTGACTCCGAGGCGGACGAGGGATCTACTTTTTTTGCTGCTGTATACGACGCCGTTAATTCCCGCTCGTATTTTTTAATTACAACCCTCTTCAGTATCACAGCCTGATTAAAAACATTACAGGACCCGGGTTCAACAATAATTACAGATTAGCTGGCTGGAATGTGCAGAGTAAATGATTTCATTTGAGGAACATAATTACATCGACAAAATGCATCGCCGTGAGTGAGTCGACGCAGCCTTCAGGTCCAGAGGGGAGGTTTAATGGGTCGGTTTAAAAACTCCTCCTGGACGTTGTATTGACATAGAACCGGTTCACGTCCTCGGCAGCACCGCTTCTTTTCCCTGCTGAGTCAGCAATGGACCGAAGTCTTAAAAAAAAGTTTTGTTTTCATGCCAGGAACTAGCTTCAAAACAAGTGAATTTCATCTGAAGTATGTGCAGGCATGTTAAAAATATACCGTTGTTATAACAAGAATACGAATTATTATTATTATTGTTGTTGTGGTTCTTACAAACATTAAAGACTGAAGCAAATTCAAACAGAAACATCTGAAAATAAACTAAATGAAATACAATTATTTTCAATTCAATTCAACTTTATTATATTAAAAGAAAAGCTGGTTTGCCGGTGTAAGCTAGCTAAAGGCTCTTGTTAAAAATAGGTTTTAAGCTTCAAATTGACATAAGGGACCTGAATAAATTATCATGACCTGAGAAAAACTAGTTAAAGTTCATTTTTAGTTCAAGTATAAATTGGTGAAATAAAGACACAAAGGCATTTCACACCCAGAAACAAATGCTAACTTCCTCAGCACGTACTGTTCCATTTTCCTTCCTGGTGGTGGGTGAGGAGCTCCAGAGAGAAGGAACGATCAGGAATAAACCTGGATGGTTGATGACGGCCCCATGTTTGCTAACTGGAAACAATTTATAACCAGCACATGCTGAAAGTCACTTTTTTTCTGCACAAATGTCAGATTTTGTGTGCTTACCCTGCAGAGATGTGTTCAACATCAGCGGGAGAGATAAGTGCTGTTGACATTTGGATTCATATTATTAATCATCTAGATTTCCGCCTGCCAATTTCTTATCTCTGCGGTGCCTCGAAATGGAGCAAAAGCCTCACGCAGATCAACAGATGAGACACTTTGATCTGTTATCGGGGGGAGAGGACGGGCTGAAGATTAGATGCCACATGTTCTTCAGAATCTTTTTAAACTCACCTAAGACGACCTCCTACTTTCAAAGTGTCCACGGCCACGAGACCCCCAGAACAGAACACCGAATGAAACACACCTCTCTGGTCGTACCCGGGTTCTAACACGAGTTGGAGGTAAACCGTACCGCATGAGGTCAGAGGACAGCTGACGTCCACCTTTGGTCAACTCATAGAGAAGACGTTTGGAGCTTTGTTTCTGTCCACACCTGGACTCAAGAACACATTTCCAAGGTCTTGGTCTTGTTGAGTAGGCTCTGGTCACGGTCTAATCTCTGGTCTGAGTCTTGTCTCGGTCTCAGGAGGCTCTGGTCTCGGTCTAATCTCTGGTCTGAGTCTTGTCTCGGTCTCAGGAGGCTCTGGTCTCAGTCTAATCTCTGGTCTGAGTCTTAGTTTCTCAGGAGGCTCTGGTCTCGGTCTAATCTCTGGTCTGAGTCTTATTCTCAGGAGGCTCTGGTCTTGGTCTAATCTCTGGTCTGAGTCTTGTCTCGTCTCAGGAGGCTCTGGTCTCGGTCTAATCTCTGGTCTGAGCCTTGTCTCAGTCTCAGGAGGCTCTGGTCTCGGTCTAATCTCTGGTCTGAGTCTTATTCTCAGGAGGCTCTGGTCTCGGTCTAATCTCTGGTCTGAGTCTTATTCTCAGGAGGCTCTGGTCTCGGTCTAATCTCTGGTCTGAGTCTTATTCTCAGGAGGCTCTGGTCTCGGTCTAATCTCTGGTCTGAGTCTTATTCTCAGGAGGCTCTGGTCTCGGTCTAATCTCTGGTCTGAGTCTTATTGTCTGGAGGCTCTGGTCTCGGTCTAATCTCGGTCTAGTCTCGGTCTCAGGTTAGTTCAATGATCCTCAGTACGTCTCTGTCCCTCCGTCCTGTCAGCCTTCATCGGTTTTCCAGCATTAAACCAGACTGAGTCTGTGACATAAGATCATTCATAAATACATTTATTCATCCTCATTTCATTCTGCTGGAGTCAAACCAGATTCTTTTCGATTGCCTCCTTATAATTTAACACTCTCCTTGTCCATCACCACATCCATTGAATTCTGTTCATGATGATTTTTTTTTTTAAACAGCACATTACCCGTTCCACATCAGATATTACCACTCCGTCCTTGCCAACAACCCTGATGAAAGTCTATCAGAAATTGGCACGCGAGCACAGAAAACACGGCAAACTGGGTTGATATTGACATTACGTTTGCCAAACGCCGTCTGCAGACATTTGATCAAAAACAACATCAAATCAAGTCCTGTAATTATCAGATCTTCAGGTTCCCACACTGGTCGTAATTGAAGGGAGGAATCCTCACAGGACCCGTGGAGAACAAATTCAACAAGTTCAAATGGAATTCTCTAATGAACCTTTCATCTAGGTGATGATTATTTTTGTCTGTTACTAGCAGGAGTCGCCTTTGCCGTGAATGAAGACATGTTCCCCTTCGGTCTTTATCGCATCAGAACCTCCCTCAGGGAAGATAAATCAAATGTCAACAAAAGCAAACATTGGATGTGTTTTTTTTCTTCAGAGGCCGAGAAGGGGCGAGATTTAGCGTGACTATGCAGAGCAAACCCCATCACGAGAGACAAACTAATTGGACGGATGAGACAAGACGTAGGAGAAACTAAGTCGTCTATATATCCAGTAACTGATGTGAAATTTCAAGAAACAACTTGAATGTGTGTGAGTACTGCACTACTTGTAGCGGAACAAATTGTCATGGTGGAGGGGCGGGGGCGGCATCACAGTAACGAACACAAACAAAACAAAACAACTTTCAGTGCGAAGGTGCCAAGACGTGGTGAACCTGATGAGACACAGAGAAGACGATGTTGAATTAATCACGTGAACGCTCACACTGAAGTACACGTTATGAAAGCGTGATTATGGACAATTCCGGAAGTTCTGCAGTGTGAGCTGCCCGGAGGAACGGCAGACTCTGCTACGTGATGTGTTGCCGCTGCAAAAACTGACAGAGATAATAAAAGCAATTGCATCTCCGCCACTGCAAATAGCTTTTGTGGTTTTATTACAAGTTTATTTCTGGATGAATAAAAAAGCCTTCATTGTCTCTGACTATCGCAGACGACCGGGTCTTCCTCTTCCTTCTTCCATCTTCCTTCTTTTCTCCCGTCAGGTTCTGTGAGGGAAGTGAAACAGATGAAGATGTGAACATAAAAACTGCATGAAATCAAACCCTGTCGGGGTTTTCCAGCAGCGGCAGGCGTCTGGTTAATGAGCTGCACCATGTGGCTATCGGAGTTTGTTCAAGCCCGAGGAGCCGAGGAGCTTCCTGCCTCACTGACACACAAACAACGTCCAAATGAGAACGTTTACATGTTGTATGTGTTTGTTAATAGTTGAAATGGCTGAAATATGTCGGTGGTTTGATTAATGAACACAAGTTGTAAAAAATAATACTGACAAATCTCGTTCCATGTGTCCAAATATTGATAATAATCGTATGTATTCGCCCCCTGGTGGCTGGTTGCAGGTTTGTTCCTAAGCGTCTGCTGAATCCCCCCTCTATGTTAGCAGATAAGCAGAAATATTCAAAAAGAACACGTTTTAGGTTAGTTGTCTGTTTCACAACTCAACGATAACCTAAAACTTAATTTAAATTGTGTTTCTTTTCGTTTTCTTTTATCAGGAACATTTTTGAACATTATTTAATTCCCGTTTTCACCCTACGATGAGTGTTCAATAATGAACATAAAAACCTGCTGTTTGCACACGTTTGATCTCATGAGTTGGTCAGCGGCGGTCAGATGCTCGACATGACTCAGCATCTTTTACTGGGTTCTGTCGTGTCTTTAAATCCTTGAGCTGCCTCTGCGCGTACACCTTTCCGACTTCACAGTTTTCACACCGTTGACACGTCTGTTCATCAAACGGCTCCATGACGTCTACAGTTTCGGTGGCGTATTCGCCCCGGTGCTTTGTCCAGCAGTTACCTCACTCAGCAGCACCTCGAGGCCACGAGTCAAACCAAGTTCACACTGAAAATGTTGTATGTAAAATGTTGTATTTTTGAAAAAGTGAGTTTGTGAGATTTTCTCCCTTTGAATATCAAATGGATTTGAGTGTAAATTAGTTTGTGTTGGGCAGGGAAGTTTGTGAAGTTCACACGGAATCTTGACTGAAACCACAGAGATTTGAAGGTTTTATGCATAATTTGATTCAAGGCTTTACGGAAGAAAATTCACTAAAAGAAAGAGAAATCAATTTAAATGAATCATTAAAAACAAGAAAATCAAAATTAAAAATTGCAAAAACAGATGGTAAAAAGTAAAAGAGCTGTAGAAAATACTGGAATGAAAGTTACAGTGCAGCTTAAAACAGAAAGAAGGCGACAATCAGTGGCTGCAGAGCCCCCTACTGGCTGGAAGCTGTGACAACAAGGCAAAACCAGTTTGTTCAATAAATCCATATTGTAGTTTCTTGTTTTTAAACATACAAAAGATAGATGTATATTACACACAAAAACATATAGTTTTATATATACAGTATATATATAAACACTCATGCTCCGATGCAGAAAAGGATATTTAGGAATGAATGTTGACGAACAGATGGAGCGACTCCACCAGCTGCTTCCTGCTGCGCGTTCACTGAGGTTCGAGTGCGTCTTCGATCCGTGTGAACGTTATTTGTAAGTCTCACAGATGCCGGAGAATGTTCCGTGTTTTAGGGCAGAAAGAGAGAGAGAGAACATAAAACAAGAGGAGGAGTGAAAACAGGAAGTACACGTACGATGTGTCGGATGAAACGGGCGTGAACTGGTCATCGGATGAGGACGTCTCAAGTCAGATTTCTGTGGATTGTTCCAGTAATATTCACCCGCTCTCCGGCCCGTTAACATATCAGACCTAATGAGCTGCCGCCTGAATGCATCGTTAGTTTTAATGGGCGACAGTTAACATCTCATTGTGCGTGGACCTGCAGACGCTCCGAGTGCCGGCAGAACCTGCGTTGCCGTTGTTAGCGAGTGATTAATTTGGATTATTAGCGTTCGGCCCGTCGCTGGTTCTTCCTGACAGCTTCATGTCTGTGTCTCATGGACGTGGCCAGGTGTGTCCGTCTCATGCCGCCTGGGTGTCGACGGCGTCCATGTTGATGATTGCCCATGGAGGAAATGCTCCACAGTGTGCGGAATAATGATTAGAAAAAGAAAGTGATTAGCCCCTTATGAGCCACATGTTACACACACACACACACACACACACACACAGACACGCATCCTGTGGAGGGTATTTTCAATTAATCATCCTCCTCATCAATAATGCATCGGCCCTGCAGCCCGTCGCTATGCTGCAGCCGTTTAATGAGGCAGCTCAGCCGGAGGCCGCGTCCACTCGTTACGGCCGGCCGGTGCCGATTAACGTCTCTGAGCCGGAATGTACGACGTCTGGCAGCGCAGCGCAGCGCAAACGACAATGGGCCAACAAAGGGTGCTTTCCACACCGCACACTACACGACTACACTGTGTGTACTGACTGGCCCAGTGTCAGGATGTCGTACGCTGTGTGTGAACGCACGCTAAATCCACAGTTGGCCAAAGTTCCCGGATGACAGGCTGATTCGGGGACGGATCTCAGTGTGCAACGGACCGGTCAGTGGCGTACTAGTTCCCACACTGCAACGCCGTAATGACGTCACGGCAGAAAACATCCAAGTGAATTTAAAAGCAGATTTTATTTTTGCATTTTGTTTGTCTCCTTATTAAGTTTTAAAAATAGTTAATGATGGAAAGTAACACGTTAGATTAAAAGTGTCATCAGTTTGGAAATTTGCTCCAATATTTTGTAGAGTAGAGACACTAGCAGGTAGCAGCTAACAGCTAGCAGCTAGCAGCCAGGAATACCGACGTGATGGTCGGCCAGCATACGTCGTCATCCCGGGGCAGAGAGTGCTCCAATGAACTGATGTGCAGCTCTTTGGAGATGGAGCGCTGGCTGAATGAAACGATTATGACTTGACTGCTGAATCAGTCCGTTTGTTGTTCAGAGTGTCTTCAGTGTGAAATTCGTCTGATTGCAGCTTCTGCTTTCGTCCACTGGTCATCACACGTCGGGGTTCGAGAATTTTATCGGGCTGAAAACCGGATCGATTCTTGGGGTGTAAATGTTTTTCTCGGGTTGTTCCGGTGTTTCATTAGAGAATGTGTCAGAAATGATCCTGATGTTCTGTGGGACTGAGTCTTCTCTGATGTTTTCTCGCTGTCACTGGTTTCATCTGTGGGATTATGAGATGTGTGATCTCTGCCGCCGCCGTCATTTGCACCTTAAAGTGTTTGTATCTTGAAAAGGCATCAGAAAGCTGCGGTTTGGGGCTTTGAGGCTTCCTCCCCGTCCCGCTGCAGCGCGCTGCTTCCCCTGGCTAAACGCACCAGCTCCTGTTTGCAGGATTAACGTGGGAAATATCAGATCGCTCCAGAAAATACATCTCACAGAGAATCTGTGTTATTGTGGGAAAAAAAAAAGCAGTTGACTTAAAAGGTTTGTGCGTGTGTGTGTGTGTGTGTGTGAGAGAGAGACAAGCTGAATGCATTTTCTTCTTCATAAAACATTTACGCAGCATATTTGAGTGCAGAAATATTTTAAACTCTGCGTTTGGATGCGTGTGCACTCAGCTGCTCGTCCTCCGCTCTCGTTCACACATGTCCAACGCTTGTTTGTGTGAACGACACAAACACACACACACACACACACACACACACACACTGCTGACTGCAGCTCCACTGCTGCGTTAGTGGTCAAACGGCAGTGTGTGTGTGTGTGTGTGTGTGTGTGTGTGTGTGTGTGTGTGTGCGTCAATAAACTGCACCACAGGACAAACAGCTGCAGCATCTTTGTCCGCTGCTCCTCAGACATTATCTGCATCGGCCACGTGCCCCCCCCACGTACGTTGGTGTCATTATCACCGGAGTGGGACACCATTCACTTGTCAGCGACACTCACGCTGAGAACGTGAGCACCGATGGTCGGGGGGGACAAGGGGGACGAATTCGTCTGCGGACTGGAAGTCGCCATCGGTGCTCGGTGGCACCTCTACAGGTGAAAACAGGCCACTGCGTTTGGATTCTGTCATAACTCCTCCTCAACACATCAGTTCCAATAACTAGAAACCGCTGACTCATGTTTGACGTAATTAGGCTGAATGAGACACATGGAAACCACCCTCCTGAGGGGGCACGATGTGGGTGTATTTGTTGGGGGGGGTTCAGGCGAGGGACAGCAGCTGGTTTCTGGACTCCGGTCATGACAAACCAGTGAGTGTGTCACCACGGAAAAGAGACGCTCCCGTGTGTGTGTGTGTGGGTGTGTGTGCACGCGTGTTTGTGTGGGTGGGTGGGGTTGTGCACGTGTGTGTGCACGCCAGCCAGCTGGATTCCATCATCCACCATCAACGCTGCCGCACCGTCATGGTCCACTTCCACCACGGAACCCGAATCACTCAGTTGAATCGTTTCCCCCACTGTCTCCTCAGACCTCCATCTCCTCAGACCTCCGTCTCCTCAGACCTCCTCAGCCCTCCGTCTCCTCAGACCTACTCAGACCTCCATCTCCTCAGACCTCCATCTCCTCTGACCTCCTCTGACCTCCATCTCCTCTGACCTCCTCTGACCTCCATCTCCTCAGACCTCCATCTCCTCTGACCTCCTCTGACCTCCATCTCCTCAGACCTCCGTCTCCTCAGACCTCCGTCTCCTCAGACCTCCTCAGCCCTCCGTCTCCTCAGACCTCCGTCTCCTCCGACCTCCGTCTCCTCAGACCTCCTCAGACCTCCATCTCCTCCGTCTCCTCAGACCTCCTCAGACCTCCGTCTCCTCAGACCTCCTCAGACCTCCATCTCCTCAGACCTCCGTCTCCTCAGATGTCCAACCGGAGCGGAGCTGAGTCTGGAGAGCAACAGGTTTGTTCCAGAAAACACTTTTGGTTGATTTGTGTGAGTACACGTGAAAGTAGAACTGAGAACTGCAGTTTTCCTCCGTTCAGCACACACAGTTTCAGAACACGAAAACTTGAGAAAAAACTGTAAATAAACAATAAGAAATGTTTTTTCCGTCGTAGCACATTCCAGCTGAACAGGTGAAATTAATGTGACGTGAATGCAGTTTTTCATTTGAACAGAACGCATCTGATGAGATGATTCAGCAGGTTCGTGACTCCTCGGCACCGTTTAGTTTCTACTCTTCATCCTCTTGACAGACTGGCGCTCAGGAAGTGCAGCTTTAACTGCTTTAACATGTAAAAATAGAAATAAAAATCCAAACGTGCCATAAGTCTGAATCAGTTCTCCACTGATTCAACTCGTGAACATCAGACCGCACGGAAACACTGCTGAGTCATGCCAAGAACTTACAACACACTGAGGGCTTGATGAGCGCGGCTGTCGAACCCAAAGGGGGTCGACGTCGTCTTGACTGTGGTTGTGCTTTCACAGTAGAGCTGGAATGGCGTCGCCTGCGCTGCGGGACGACCCGGCCTTCATCAGCAGCTGCCGCTGAGCTTTATTGGCGCGATAGATCCCATTTTCACAGCAGCATTGACTCGCCACCGGCTGCAAATTGACAAAGCGCCACATTTCCTCCCCCGTCATCTCTTATTAATAACAGTTCCTGGGAAACGCTGCCGGCTGTTTCTAAACACACCAGTGTCATCAGTAGGTAAATTTGAACAGCGGGGCCTCGCAGGCTTTGTTTGTTCCACAAAGTGAAAGTGAAGGAGGAGAGAAACAACGCTGCCTCGTCAGCAACATCTAAATACGTCCAGAGCAAAATCAGATCTGTACTTACCTCCCAAACTCCCTGCAGCCCCGCGCCTCCACCCGGCTGCCGGCGCTCTGATGGTCGCTGCAGCAAAGGTTAATTAATGAGCTGAGGCAGACGATGGCCGCCGGCTGGGGAGAAGCTCTCCAGGGACTCTGAGGCACCGGCGCTGGAGAGATAAAGGCGGAACAGAGAAGAGTCTGACTACTCAGCTGAAATGGAGTCTCATTTCCAATCTGGATAACCTCCATGTGCCTAATAGTCTTAGAAACCACCTGATCACTCAGCGCCATCGGGAATGAGATTAACACGGCTGATTCTGTTCCACTTATCAAACATCAAAGATAATCGGAGACGATCTTCTGTCTTAAATTGGTTCGGCTAATCTGCTTCACGCAGTCACACGTCCAACGGAGATGATTTGAGTCTCTGTGCTGTGATGTTAGATGGAAAAAAAATACAGTGTAATGTTTGTTTGTTTGTTTTATTTTTATCCCGTTTCAAAGATGCTGTGAAATCGCATCGGCGCCACTCTACGTGTGAAGTATGTGAGCTAATGCACGGCGCCAACAGTTTGAGACTCAGCACCACTTCCTGTTGAAGCATCAGCGGCTTCACGAGTCCAAAGGTCGATAGAAACGCTCCTGCGTCGTTGAGAGATAATGACACAATCAAATGTGCAGGTGTGGAGTGTCGAGTATTTCATTTCTAATGATCCATCAGCGTCTTTCTGAGGCTGCGGTAAATCGCCGCTGCGTTTGTAGATCTGCTGATTCACGACCTTTGTAAACACGTGAATGGGAACAAAAGTGAGTCGTTAATGATCTTTTTACATGAATAAACGTGTTTAAATGTTAACTTCTGTCCTGAAGCAGAAGCAAAGAATAGCTCAGTGTATTAACATCCCTTATTTAAATAAGTGAGTAGAAGAACTGTATCATTTATTTATTTAGATTTATCTGAAATTGGTTTGTGCAAAGCTGAATTCAATTTAAATTGTATAATTACGAACAAGCTAGCGTGTTAATCTTCTAATCTTACATGTTTGCTCCTGAAACCATTAAAATATCAAATGTTTAGACTTCAGATGCTCCGATTTCATTGTTTAACAGTTGAATATTTACTTCAGTCTGAGCACAACAACCTGATTAAGCCCCGTTTCCTGTGTGTTTAATGGTTAATTATTAACTTTCAGTGCGACTGAACAAAACAAATGCGGTTCGAGGCGCCGATAATATCCTGACTCCTGCTACAATAGATGAATTTTACTCAGCCTGACGCAACCGTTGCTCTGTCACACTAAATGAATATTTTTCAAACATACTGACAATGAAACCAGTGCAGTGCGTTTCTCAACTGGGGAGCAGATACTTCTAACTAATGCTTATATCTTAAGGTGAGACCGCTTAACAGGTCACAGGAATAACTGAAAGTTATCCCAAGTACTGTAGCTTGACGTGTTTGGGCCTCCGTAGATTTAATATTATTAATCACTGAGTACTAGTACCTGCTTCTTGTAAAAAAACAGAAGTATTCTGTTCATGTCCTGTGTAGAAATGCAACATTTCCCCTGAAACGTGCAGAATAATAAGAATCAGCTATGAAATCCAAATATAAACAGAAGTACCTTACTGGATATAACAACTTCCATTTGTTCTCACAAGTTCTTACTGACTTGTAATTGATCTCAGTCGCATCTGTAAACATTCATTAGTTCCAGCAGACGTGAGCTTCACGAGCTATAACATGAAGAATCAAACAAAGCGTCGACTTCCAACAAGTCCAGATTCGTAGAAACCTCCCATCCGAAGTATTCGCCCGAGGTCTTTCTGGATAAAGTGCCTCTGTGCGGACGGATTAGCGGACGCTGCCGAGCGTTGGAGTGTTACAGCGGGGATCAAGAACAAGTGAGTAATGAAATGGCTGATTCCCAGTTCTCCGACACGCCGGTGAACTCTGCCGCATCGCCGGCGTGTTTAACGAGCCCCTGTCAGCCGGAGCGCGACGTCAGAATTTCCCGACATATCTTCCATTGTTGGCCCCTCCTCATCGTGCACATCCTCCGTACGAGTAATTAGGCTCCTGTCATCTGTGTCTAATAACATGGAGGTTTAGCAGCAGAGAAATATGCTGAATATTTGTGCTGGACGGACAAATTACAATTCATGTTCTGTCGTCTGCAGTGATAAAATCGACTTAAACATCAGTATAACCACAGTAGAACCCCGTGAACATGATTCACTGCGCAAACCACCTGCCAATAGATTTATGAATTTATTATATTTTTTCATACATTATCTTCTCCACACCCTCTGAGTCCACAGAAAGATTTTTTTTTTTTTCCAAAAGAAATGATTGCAATTCAAGGCCACAGAAGCAAGGAACTATATCCCCACAAGCAAAATACAAAACAGAGTTGGTAACAGGACTGCAACACCAAAGTGAAAAAAGCATGTCCGCCGAGTGGACACATCCAACATTACAAACATCAAACAGGGTTTTCCAGGGAGTGGACGGGTTGAGGAGAAATGATGGAGATTGTTTTCAAGTTCACATACGTTAGAGTGAATCCTCTGCGTGATCCGTGTGATCAGAAGATAGACATCTAAAGAAAGTGAAGGCAAAAGATCCCAATCGCCCCCTGCTGGCAGTACCAGTCCACAAAGTACACATCAAATAGATTTTCTTTCCAGTTTCTGGAAAAAAAAATGTTACGCTAACTCCTCATAACCAGGGTCGTCTGTTTGAAACCACAAAATAAGAAGGTGTTTTGGTCCTAAGGTCGCTTCAGCGCTGGAACAGAAGCCCCTGGACATGAGATCTCTTTGGCTTCTTTTCTTTTTACAGTCAGAGGAAGTGAGGTGCTCAGTCCATGATGTATATACAGTCTACGGATGTGAGCCGAGCCATCACTTTAGGACCGTTTAACCCAGAACGTTGGTCCATGAAATCAAATTCTACTTATCATTCATCCCATGCTGTCTGTTATGTGATTGACCACAACAGGAAATGGCGATGTTCTGTTCAGCACTTCTGTCGTCAGCTGTACTGACGGCAAAATAAAACACAGCCTCTGTTATGGCAGATTAATATGAGGAGCTCAGGGCCAATTTGGAAAATCCCTTTGACTAGAAATATATCAGATATTTTTTACAGTTTGATCCCCATTAAACACTTTCCTCTGATCTAACTCAATAAATGTAAAAAGGAGCCGTAATAATCATATTCAGCCTTGATCCTTTGGGATATGCGTCTTTGGAACCCATAAATACACTGAACTTTTCCTCCTCCAGACATAATATCTTCAGAGGTTTACATTTCCAGCATACAGTGCAGTCAGAAAATACACCGAATCCCAAGCACCATCTAGAAAAGTGCGAAACTACCATCATGACATCTTTTAGCGCAGATAAAAATGTTCATGAATATGCAATACATTTCAGTCCTAAGTCTCAGATGTTTTCCACTGCTTTGCCTAAACCTAACATTCCAGCATTTTTTAAAAACTTTTAAAGGGAAACATTTAAATTCATGACAGTCAGATTAGCCCCCGATAAACGCAAGTCCTAATTAGCTTCATGACTTTTTCTGTTACAAGCCAACATTTATATATAGATCCATATATCCCTCCATCATGCTTAAGTCAGTTCAATAAACACAGATATGGATGCTACACAGACATCTTTTGGACACCACATACTGAGGATGGAGAAAAAAAAGGTATTTTTCCTCTTACTAAGACAAACAGTAGATTACTATCTCCAGACTGCTGTCAAATCATTAATGCATTAATTCAGTGGCATTCATCGTCAAGACAGAAACGGTATCACTCAATTAACGAGTGCGTCAGGTGTGAAGAGTAACGTGAGGAAACGAGTATTTTAATGTAAAATGTTCACGTCGGTTGTCGTGTGATGTACTTTCCTTCTCACGCCAACTCTTCAGCAGCGTTAGCATAACGTACATTCGCAGACTCACACCTCCTTTTAACAGTGCTTATTGTATTGGATGATCATTCATTCATTCATTCATTCACCCCGTGCATATGAACTGCCGGTTTGCTGTTAGCTAGTCAGCTCGCCTAGCAACTGACCGACTGTAACTGTGTACCGGTAAGGAGGTTCGCTAACGTCTAACCTTGCTAACAGTTACCCCGGTGCTCAAAAGTGCTGAAAACACTCAAACAAAAACAAACGTACCAACTGAGCGACGCAGTCAAAGTGTAGGTTTGACTGGAATAAGTTAGCGTAGTGTACACACACACACACACACACACACACACAGCCTTACTTATACCCAAAGGAATCATATCATTAATCTTTTTTTTTTTAATTCTCAGTGCAAAAACAGAAACTCATCGTGACAGCGGCGGCGACAGGAAACGACAGCTCGAGACCAGCTGACCAGCAGCAATGTTAGCTACTTAACCTGGTGTAACCCAGTCTCCTCATCACACCCCCACATATGTCCTCCGTCAGACGCATGTCCTTTCGCGGCATCTTCTGCCTCCACATGTTAATGTTGGCTGGTGAGATGTCTCCTTCGTACATCAGGCTGTACAGGTTGGTGGACGTGGTGAACGTGAGTTGGTTGAGGGCCGCGGGGGACACGGGCACCCCCAGGAAGGTGTGAATGCGCTCCGCTGTGTCCTGGGGGAAGCTGACGATGTCCTCAAACCTCACATGGAGGTGGGACTCCACCGGGAGGCTGCTGCTGACCCTCAGCACCGCCGCGGTGTGAGCTAACCACAGATGAGCCAGAATGAGGACAGGGTTTGTCTCCGAGCGGGCCAGCAGCCTCTGTAATATCTGAAACTCTGGTGCGACGGTCGGACATCCTCCCCGTACGGTGTTCTCTGTGAACATCAGGGAAAGGTGCTGGGGGATGTTTTTAAGGGCATAAAGGCTCGGTTTGCTGTTGTACACCATCAGATAAATCCAAGCTCGAGGGTCTCTGACGACGTAGATTGTCTTCAAAGAAGGTCCTACGACCTCCTGGATGAACGGCAGTTTGAGCGCCCAGCTCCCGCTCCACATGTTGAGCACCACACGCGCGTTGGGGTACTCGGCCACGTGGCGTCTCATCTCCCTAACATACTCTGCATCTCGATCCAGGCTGTCTCTCAGCCTGCCCTTCAGCTCAGACACGGGCTCCCTCCTCCTCGACCTGTTCTTTCTTCTTTCGCTCCTCCCGCTGCCCTCCAGCAGCTGGATGTTCTGCAGGTGCAGCTTGGTGTTGTGAACCAGTGAATGCAGCCAGCCCTGGATCATCTTGAAGCGCCCCTGCACGGCTTCCGTCCTTGTCCACTCGCACGCGTCCACCAGAGAATCAAACTCGAACTCCGTCTCTGGAACGTCCACGTGCTCAGTGGGGACTCGGATGTAAACAAAGTCGGAGCTGTTGTAAAAAAGGTGTTTGAGTATTTCTGATCCTGAGCCGGGCAGAGTGGTTATGAGGACGGTGGGGAGCTGGCGCCGCTCATACAGTCGGATGTGTTTGTTTACTTCCTTCTTGGCACCGGCGCCTGTCCATTTTACCCCACAGAGAAGCTGATCACAGCTGCTCGACACAAACAGCAGCTCGGCGATCCACAGCATGAGCACGGACAGGAGGGCGTAACGCATCAGCCTGCGCAGCCTGAAGCACACGTCATAAAACCTTCTCTGCATGGTCAGAAAGCCTACGGCCACGCTGAGGACGACGCCCATCATCAGGTTAACCGTGAAGCCAAAGTCTAACAACTGATCGTTGCTGCTGATTTGTTTGGGGACGATTTGCGTCCCGAGGCCGAATCGCGTGATTTGGTGCCTATCCTCCACTTTACAGTGACCGCCGAATCCCAAATACGACATCCGCACCGCGATGTCTTTGTACTCCGTCGCTATGGACACTATCTTCTCGGTGTTGTTGATAATTAGAGAAAGTCTCACTCCGTTCTTGCTGTTGTCTATAAATCGACAGTTTGACACTTTCACGTACGGACCGTGCAACACATACGCCACTCTGCTGACGGCGTTTGTCATGGGAAACGTGACGTTGACGTACTGCGTCCACCTTTTCTTAAACTCGGCCGCCTGCTCCGCCTCCTGTATGCGGGTGTCAGGGCTGTGACCCTGCGTGTCGAACCAGAACATTTTGTAGTGCGCGTCCCACACGTCCATCATCGCCCCGTTATACCTGTCCAGTAATCTGAAAGGAACATATTTGAAATCAATGTCAAGATTGTGGAAAAAGGCGCTGAGCGACCTCACAGGTGACTCAGCGGATTTCTCCACGTGGTCGAGCACCAGCAGCGTCTGGGAGTTGAGCAGCACTAACGCCCTGTACACGCTCTTCAGCTTCATGGCGGGCGAATACGCCGCCGCCGCCTCCCCGCTCACAAACATGGTGTCTCCGTGCGAGGACGCTGCGATCACCTCCCCTCTGGCGTCGCCCACCCCCTCGTCAGTCCAGCGCAGCCACTTAGCGCACTCCCCCAGCTGGCCCTCCCACGGCGCGTTGCACTGACTGGTCGGCGACGGACCGAACACCAGCACGTTGTTGAGATAGCTGAACTTTGGGCCGTAAAGCGCTTCGGATACAAACACTTGTCCGTTGGGGGCGAACGTGAACGAGTTTTGGTCTGGGTGCTCGTGACCCGGGTTGAAGCTGTTCCAGCCGTCCACCCAGGAGTAAGGCTTCTCATGCACCATGTCGTAGACGGCACGACCACCCAGCTTGCCGGATTTGAAAGAAACAAAAGTATTACCCTGATCGTTGGGCAGTCCCGCCCCATACGTTACCACCCCCCAGTTGGAGAAAATGTGCATCCTGGCTTTGCCAAAGTCGTGGGGCGGTTGCGGTGCGAGGTGGGGGTTGTACCAGATGTACTCGGTGTGCAGCGTGGCCCATCGCTGAGCCGACGACTGCCCCATGGGGCCGTCCCTGGGCCGGTGCTTTCGGATCTGTTGCGCCAGCCAGTTCCCCGTCCCGTTCTTCATGACGAACGTGTCGAGGAAAACGAGCTGGCTCTCCGGCCCGTAGAACCAGTTGTAGTTGGAGTCGGCGATCCCGACCGTCCTCTGAAAGCCCGGCAGCAGGGTGGCGTAGTAAAACCAGAAGTGTCCTCGCAGCCAGTGGTTCTGCATGTTGTCCACGTTGAAATGACGCTGGGCTAAGAAGACGTACTGCGTGATGGACTTGGCCGTGTAGGAGCCGTAGGCGACTCCCTCGTCCAGCGAACCGTCCACAACGTGGTTCAGAAGGAACATTGTTTTCTCCATGTAGTTCACAGACACTTGTTTCCAGATCATCGACTCCGGGTCGCCGTGTGACCCCACCACGACGGCAGCGGTCAGGATGGCTAATATGTTGGTGGTCTGATGATTTTGGAGGTACTGCCTCCCCCAGCCTCTGTGCTTAGACTGCTCGTACAGCTCCGCTGCCTCCGAGTGGATCTTCCTCAGGTAAACCTGTCGCCGTCCCTCGTCCAGATAAGAGTAAACAAAGTCGTAGGCCGTGGCGAAGCCGGTGAGGGAGTGCGCCGTGGGGACCTCGTCGTTGGGCGCGCTGGTCACCTTCCAGTCAGGGTACTCGGCCATCCTGTCCATAAACTTGATCAGAAACTGCAGCGCGGCAGAGTCCTCAGGGCACAGAAGGCAGTAAAGAGCCAGCGGCGGTAGGTTGTTCCCATAAATCTCGTTCCACTTGCTCGTAAAGTCCTGGTGTTTTGCAGGGGGCAGGTAAAAGGAAACACTGGACAACATGGTGAGCACAGCTGCCCGGATGACTTTGAATATGTGACTGTGGGTGGTGGAGGACCGCTGCCTCATGTGCAGCACGTCACCTTGGTCAAAATACAGGTTTGGGTGGGAACCAGCAGAGAGGAGTTTCCACCGCTCCGTCGCTCTGCCCGCTGAGAGTTTCAACAGCTGGGACTCATCGGTTAGAGTGGCGTTGAGGACCCCGGCGAACGTCGCCCCGGCCGCGACCAGCGGCAGCAGAAACATGCAACGCACCAGCATGCTGCTCCACATGGGTGAAGACATGGTCGTGGATGTTGTTTAAAATTGTCCCATTTGCGGAGTCCAGCTCAGTGCGAGAAAAAAGTCAATGCAGACAAGAAGGGAAGAAGAAGGAAAAAAAAAAAACTTGTAGCACTTTGCAGAGACGTGAAACCCCATCCCACGAAAAATAAATGTCTCCTCAGCTGCAATCCGAGTCAGAAAAGCCTCATTCTCTCCAACACAGCGACACCATCAGCCCCAGTCGGTGTCCGGTCCACTCACCGACACCCACAGGTTCCGTGTGCAGCCCGACGAAGACGCATCATCCCCGCACACGAAGCCGAGCGAGCGCCGCGTCTCTGCGGGCGACATCGCTCCGTGTTCGCGTCTCACCGACGCGGAAACGAGTCCGTGTGCGCGGTCAGACCCTCGGCTCGGCTCCTCGGCGGCTTCATCCTCCCGAAGTCCGACAAGAAGTTGTCGTCACTCCTCAAGTATCCAAAGAATGAGGCATTTTTTCCGCTGCGCTGCAAAAACACACAGCCCGAATGATGGAGGTTCCAGCTGGATGCGCGTCCTGACGCACACACATCTGAGGAGGCAGACCGAGTGTGTGTTTGTATTTGTGGGAGTGTGTGTGTGTGTGTGTGAGAGAGAGAGAGAGAGAGAGAGAGAGACAGAGAGAGAGAGAGAGAGAGAGAGAGAGATCTCCGTTGTGTCCTCTGTCAGCAGCCTGTTTTCCTGCACTGAACAAAGTGGAGAATGTTCTCTGAACGGCCTGTAGAGGGAGACATCACTTCAACGACCCGACACACACATACACACACACACACTTCAGAACAATAAATACAATATAAATGCGGATTGGCCACAGACATACATGTCTGAAATAATTCCGATCAAATGTCATAATCATTTATTGACGATCAATCAGACTGTTGGTCAACATCAGCTGGACAACGATGATCAGATATGTCATTTTTCAAGTATTTTTTTCTCTCATTTTAAGATTCATGATTTTTTTTTTTTTTTTTTTTTCTGGATGAGGTTTTTCTCTTTTCTATTTTTCAGTGAGTCGCACCGCTCCTCAGAACGCCGTCAGTCTTCATCAGTAGCATTTATTTTTACAATTACTATTGTAAGGGAGACGTCCGTCTGAAGCTTTCATTGAGTACAGTCACATTCCAGAAAACCATCTGAGTCCAACTACACTGACGCCACTAACCCCAGTGCTACGTCTGCGTTAGCATGCTTTCGATTCCCATAATTATCAGAAAATGCCGAATGCTTCCTGTCACTCGGTTCCTCTACCTGGTTTGAAGAAGGAGAAAACATCCAACGGTTCCTGGAAGTTGACAACAGCCACGTTGCTGTCATTACGGTAATCCCATTCACTCTGTTACCGTAACGACAGCCACTTGGCTGTGAAGTGCAACTTCTCGGCTTTAATTACGATACTCCAGTGTATGCTAGCACCTCTGTAGCGCCGGGGGCTACAGTACTGTTGGGTTAAATGCTAAATCGCTAACCATGAGCTAATTAGCTTAGCAGAGTAGCAAACGGAGGTGAACAGCTGCGTTCTGTGCGACCTCGTCTCTCTCCACCTGTGTTCACACACAAAACATCTTGTTTTCTGTTTTTGTCCCCAGCTGGAGCGTCCCCCCCCCCCCGCTGCCTCTGAAGTAGGTTATTCCCTGAGAACGCAGTCCACCCTCCGAGCAGCGTGTGACATTTTGCCCGTCCTCGCACGCGGCACCGTGTGCCCATTGATCACCTGCTTGCGTATGTATTAGCTTTCAGTGCGGCGTCTTCATTTGATGATGGATTGCGTTTCTCTGTCCCCGGCTCACCGCCGGAGGAGGCGCGCTCTCCCACGGGGGCCCGATTGGTGCGTGATGCATTTTCTTTCCCCCCGCTGTTTGAAAACACGTGCCGCGGGTGCACAGTCGTCCTTATCAGCATCACCGCAGGAAACATGGACAGTAATCTCTCTCAGGACGAAAAGCTCCCACACAGAGAGGAGACGCAGTGTAGAAAGTCTTCTTCTCCTGCTTCCACCTCTGCAGAGCTTCAGAGGAAGCGTCCCCCTCTTGTAATCAGTGTAATTATGTAATCTGATAATGACTGTGATGATACTCTGTGCGTAAAAGCTTGACAGCGACAGTTACAGGCATTTATAGAAAGAATATAGTACCGGCTAGAACCACGGCAACAGGATGAAGCCACAGTAGAAGGATGGAGGATGCAGTACCACCAACAGCCACTTGAGCAGTTGTAGCTGTAGATGTGTGTTTCAGTGAGTGATTCGTGTCAGGGAACGAACCACAAATCGGATTCACCTGCAGCGGTTCACTCAGCTGAACTGTGAGACAAACAAATCTTTGCAGTCAGGGATTCAGTACAGTCTGTTCACCCAAATGATTCGTCTTTGTGAACAAATCGTTCACCAACCAACCAACCAACTGGGATTGATTGAATTTGAATGTCGTATCATGAACTGTAAGTGACCTAGCTCAAAGTCATGAGCTGCGTCGTGTTCTGTGGAGGAAATGTGATTTGACACCAAGTGACGAGTCGGTGACAGATGAAACATGGCCGTCGCTTCACAAGTCTCTCTCTCTCTCTCTCTCTCTCTTTCTTTCTTTCTGTCAACCCATGGTGACGTATTACTACTTCACCTTTGCACCCAGGTGCCCTGGGTGAGGCAGAATTCCAGCAGGTGAATGTTTTACTCGGGTTCTTCTCATATAACATCCAGAGCATTGGTAATAATCAGTGCAGCCAAAATGTTAGGAACGCTGCACCAGCCATGAATCTCTAAATATTTGTCATGTGACCACAAGTGTCAGATACTTTGACGTTTCGTCCAGGGTGGAAGTTATTTCTGCCCGTTGCACCCTTGCGTTTGGCTGCTGCTGTTTCTTTCCCTTCCTCAGCAGGAAGCGGTTGCAGTCGGTTAGTAAAGAGGTGTTCAGGGTACTAGATGGCGTTTTGGTGTTTCAGAGGATATTGTTAGTAACGGGGGGGGAGGGTTTCGCTGGCGGATCGTAGGTCACAGTGAGTTCAGTGTGCTCGGCTTCTAAATGTGGAGTCGTCCTGTTCACGAACGAAGAACAGCTGAATCGGTGACGGAAAAGATTCGTTCATTTCAGCTGAGTGCGGCAGTGAAGGTGAATCGGATCCGTGCTTCATTCGACTGACACGAATCACCCACTGAAAACCAAACTCTTGATACGAACGTGACACCAATCGGTGTACAAATCACTCAGAGAACTCTTGAACAGTGATTGTCCTGACTGAGCGATTGGTTGAACGAATCTTTTCACTGCCCAGATTCGACTGCTTCAATGTGTTTGTTGCCTTTAACTGAGATGTTTGTTTGTTCAGGGGACTGAACATTCACATAATATTCGGTCTCCTAATACAGTTCATATCAAGTGCAGCTTGTCGACAGAACCTAAAAGCAGCGACACGTGTAAATCAAACATTCGCCACACGGGCCCGTCCATCTGTTCAACCTCCAGATTCCTCATTCCCAAATCCTTCTGCGCTGGCACCACGTCCGCTCGGAGTTTGTCATCGGAAACTGAAGCTGCTGCGGGAACGTCACAGCAGCCGCTTGTCAATCCCGGTTCCGCCGAGCGTGCTCATTAGTGGCTTGTGAAGATCGAATGACGATTTACGTGACTAAACAAACATCCTAATCGCTCTCATCCGCAGCTGCTCGGGTCTCGGGGATGAGCGGGAGGTCCTGGAGCTGCCGCCGCCTGGCACCGGTTGCCTAGCGACGTTTCAAGCACACATGAGAAGAGATTGGCGATAATAGGCAACGCGTCCGCCAGGAAGCTGAAGGAACGCGATGATTGACGGGCTCCGTCCCGGGTCCGCTCCTGCTGTCCGTGTCGTCCGTTTGAAGCTCGTCGAGTCCAAGAACCCCCCCGACGTCCGTATAGAAAGTAGGTTTGCACTGACAGCCGCTGCCCTTATTAAAAATAAGTCACGCTGGGAGCAGAGGGGGCTGCATACCAGGCCCTTGAAAGGAACCCCCCCACACAACCCCTTTCCCCTCCCTGCAGAGAATTTAAATTTGCCCCCATGAGTCACAGGTTCCTCAGCGTCCTGCATCCGGGTAAGATTGGCTGAAAACGTTGGTTTTTGAAAGGTGT
>CAAKHB010002171.1:3715-26628 GCA_901007665.1 Aeoliscus strigatus
GGCTAATGCCCTACAGGAGAAGACCGACTGAATCACTCACTGTCACCTACAGTAGAAGAGCAGGTTTGAGTGTGTGTGCTGGGAATGGATTTGAAACACTTTGTGTGTGTGTGTGTGTTGGACTCACGTTGTCCTGATAGGCGGCTCTGAAAGCATCTGGCTGGCGTCTCGTGTCCTCCTGCCCCGTGTGCCTCAGCATTTCCTCCTCTCTTCTTCTTCTCTCCTCCTCATGTCTGCAGGCGGAGGTGAGAGTCAAACAGTCAGAAGCAGCTCAATGCAGAAGGCCAGAGAAGACCGGCGCACCTCATCTCTATCTGCTTCCGTCTCTGTAACTCCTGGTTGCGAAGCTCCTCGAGCCGCCTCAGCTCCTCTTGACGTCTCATAAGATCTGAGTTTGAAGCGGAAGGGAACAGGTGAGCATTGTTCCCTTCAGGGAGATGTGTGAGACCAGAACCCCCCCACCGTGTCTCATCAACATGAGCTGGTGCTCGTGTTTGGCCGACTCCAGCTCAGCCTCCAGCTTCTCTTTGGCCTCTCGGATGTGCCGGTCCACCTGCTCCCGCTGCTGTCTCCCCATGTCGTCCAGGGCTTTCCACCGGGACGAGTATTCAAATTCAAATGTTCCCGGCTGGGCGAAACGTGGCAGCTGCTCCCGTTCTCTGAGAACCAAAAGCAACCTACTGAACAAGACCTGTCTCGACAAGGGGAACAGCCCTTATCACACCAACAGCAGCGAGTCCAGTTTACTTCAGATACTTTGGGGTCTTCTGGATGAGCTTCTCTGACAGCCCATCCTCCTCATCGCAGTGGTCCGAGGGCTCCACGATGACCGGACACGGTGTGCTGAGCAGAGTGAAGCCAAACTCCGGTTACGTGATGAGAAGTGGTCAGAGGAATGAAAAAAAATGACAGACACTTACGTGGTCAGCAGCAGCGCTCCGGCCGTACAGCGCTCCAGAGCTTTGCGCGCAGCAGCTTTGTTTGCAAACTCGACAATGCCTTTGCCAGTGGGGCGGCCGCGGTCGTCTGTGACCACGATGGACCTCTCCACGGGCCCAAACTGAGAGAATGCCTGAGCAGACGGTGGGTTACACAGGAAAACCGGACAGTTCTACCCCCCAGTGTCGCTCTCATTTACCTGTTCCAGCAGCTCATTTGTCACTACAGGCAAAAGGTTGCGCACTGTGAGGGCAGCACCATGTGCAGCCACGCGGACTCGGATGGGGCGGTTATTCAGCAGGGTCCCATCCAGCTCAGCTTTGGCGATCTCTGCCAGCGTCCGGGTCTCCTGGAAGGAAAAAAGGAGACTGACGTCAATAGGACACACTGGAAAACTCTGAGCTGCAGTTTCCTGGTCGAAAGGAACCGATGTGTGATGTTTCACTGATTGACGTGTAATATTTCGAAACATGCTGCTTGCATCTACATTCACCAATCACTAGTTCATTGTTAAACCATTGCAGATCTGATCTGGAACAAACGTCTAATGGAGTGAATCATGTTAAAGATACTGTTAAACAGACCAAACAAGACCAGACCCACAATATGCGTGCTCCTGCATTTCAAACCCATCAGCACAAACTTTATTAGTAAGAACAGTTACACACAGTCAGCATGAAGATCACAGTTTAACAGCACAACAAACTGACTCCCATCCATGACGTCAGAGCCAGGCGCGTCAACGGATTTACCAAGCGGATGAAGCCGAACCCCCGTTCTCGGTTGATGAAGACCTCGTTCGTTTTCCCATATTTGGCGAACATGTTTGTGAATTCCTCCTCCTGGATGTCCACCGGAAGATTCCCCACAAACAGCCTGCAACGCTGCGTGAACGTTTTCTCCCCGGGCTTTCGGAAACTTGTGATGTCCAAAGTCATTTCTGTCGGAGCTTCTCCGCTTCCTTCCCGGACGTCTTCGGCTTGTTCGGCCGAGGTGGGCTGCTGCTGCGGAGACGGGCTGTCTTTGTCCGGCTTGTCCGAAGTAGTTTGCTCCGTGGTGGGGGAGTCAGTGCTGCTAGGGGCGTGTTGCGGTGAACTCTGGCTCTGGACGCTCGTGGGCTGCATGTTCCGGTTGGCCATGGTCGGGTGTGTTTTCACAAATTAGCTACAAGTGGGGAAAACAGGTTCTGATTCCGTACACAAACACACTCACACCCCCTGTCTGTTTCAAGATGGCGACTAATGGTACGCAACTTCCGCTAAACCCGGACGTGACGTTGCACCCTCTTTTCTTCTTTTGTTCAATGGCGGTTGGCAAACGATTGTTACATTACCGCCGCCTAGTGGAATGAATGTGGAAAAATACATTTTTTCCTTCCAATTGAAATACTCCCTATTAAGAAATTCAAACATGAACTGATAACACTTACTTCATGAGAGCTGCTTTAATATGGCTCAAATGTTTGACAACTGTACAGAATCTGATGGGTTTTTTACTGTTTGTTTCTTTATGTCTTTTAGATTCTGGTTAATAATTGAAAGCATTATAACTATAATCATATTATGGAGTTATGTCAAATAGTAATATCATTTATTGCTTCATGAAAATGTCCTCACCACTTCAGCCATAATGTAGAAGTCTGATTTGGAATAGCTTCCTAATGCAGCACTTTGCACATGAGTTGTGTGGTATTTGCCTTAGGTGCTGTAAATAGTCTTGGGATTGTCTGAATTAATGTGAAGGGCAGACTGGATGCATTGGATGAATGTGTGCTGCCTTCAGATGGAAGTCTATCTTCACGTGGCATCATGTGACCTCGCTATCACAAACAAAGAAAAGCAGCTTCATGACATGACAACTTCAGCCCCGGCTGAATGTGTTTGGTCGATGGAAGCGAGCTGAATGAAGTTGGCTGAACTTCACAGACAACCCTGGTGGCCTAGAACTATTCATTTGACGCGCATGACTTACTCAGCAATTATCCCTCCCCTAGAGAAGTACATATTTCTGCGGCTGTGGACGTTTGAAGCTCACTTGGAATTCTTCAAATCATTTTGAGTATTTGTTTGGATGTGACAGCTGAATGTGGAATGTGTTGACTCCAGCATTCCTCACATTCTACGCTCATTCTAAGTCTCAGTTAAGAAATGAGTGTGGTGGGTTGTTTTTTTCCTCTGGAAAAGGGCTGAAGATGGTGGGAAAGAATTACATTATATTACAGCCGTTGAAGCTAATCCTGCTCTCCTGCCCCGTCCTCCTCTTGCTCCAGGCAAGACTGCTTCAAGTTGAAGAGCTAATTTTGCTTTGAGCCCCCAGCATATCATTATGAGCTGTACTGAAGGGGGCTTAGGGTCCCACGGACTGAAAGACTTCCCTCAATCCTCCAGAATGAGACCACGACTAAACTCATTCTGTGGTGCAAACGGGTCGAAAAAATAAGAACGGGTGCTGCTGAAGCGTAAAAAGTGTGTGTGTGAGAGAACTGGCTTTCTGCTCACCTGCTGAAGCCCTCCTGTCTCCTCTTCCCCAATCTTCACCTGACTACTCGGGGATCAGCGATGGAGCCCTCGCACACGTTGGCCTGGATCCTGCTCGTGACGGCAGGCTGGCTGAGAGCGGTACACACACGGGATTTCACCTCCGAGGACATCGTCCTGCTGCATCCCTCAAGTAGGAGCCTAAAAAATACAGTTCAAATTATCGTGAGTATAATTACACCACTCATTGAGACAGAAGTCGTAAAAAAGGAAAAACAGTTCTCTAGACAGAAGAGGTGGCTGATCACTGCAGCACAGGAACGAGGCCTGAGAGGACGGCAGGAGGGTGAACATGGATCAACGCCGTCTGTCTCTTGCTCTGTCAGCTACCCCGTATCCAGGAGCTTTCAAGTGCTTCACGTGTCAAGACGCTGCAGATAACTACGAATGTAATCGATGGGCACCAGATGTGTACTGCCCAAAAGGTGTGTGAGCACAACAAATGCAGAACAGTGAACGTCACAGCGGCACACAGGTGATGACATCAATCCTGTCCAGAAACCAGATACTGTTACACACGTCACACGGCGGACACCGGCGGAGACAGTGTGTCTGTGACCAAGCGCTGCGTGACCTTCGAGGAGTGTCTGACCACCGGCTGTGAGGACGTCACCGACCGCGGCTATCAGGTGCTTCTGGCTTCAAGCTCAGGGCTGCGGCCTCGAGCTCTTAACGCTGACGACACGTCATGTCTCCCGTCAGGTGTGCTCGTCCTGTTGTGAGGGAGACATCTGCAACCTGCTGGTGCCCCGAAATATGAGCGGCACCATTCTCTCTTCGTCCTCCCCCCTGGTGAGCTGCAGCGGAGGCCTCTGCCCTGTGGCGCTGAGCTCCGTCGTCATCATTAGCGTCATCATCAGCATCTTCACGGCGAGACAGATGGAGGTGAACTGACAGATGGAGGTGAACTGACATGAGCACAAAGTATGATCGGTGCCTGTAGATTTATGAACCTCCAAGAGAAATTCACAAACTGTGAGGGTGTCATCCATTCTAATTATGTATTTCTGAATATTATATCATGTTATGTTTTTATAAAATGTGGAGGGGAAAGGTTGTATGGATTGTTGTCGGACACCAGTGTGATAAATGTATGTATACAGACACAGCGGGTTTGACTGTCACAGTGGATTAGAAAGTAAGTTAATGAGCATTTATCAAATGTTTTCTGCAAACTGAAGGACAATTCCAGTACGGCTGCTGAAACAATTCCGATGAAAACTAGATGAGATAACAGCAAAATGTCTGCAGAGGAAATGATGGAAAAGTGGTCAGGGATCAATGTTTGTGCCACACATGTAATTAAAGGAAACAACATCACTTTATTTCAGTGTTTCTGTCACAGCTTCAAGAAAAAAACAGTTTCCACATCTTTGTTTTAGTATTCCAGACAGGACACTAGTGTGCAGGTATTTTAACGTGGTCAAGAAAACGTGAGTCAGTCACATAAACGACTGGAGACCGACAACCTGAAGTCAAACAAAATATCTTTTAAAAGATAAAACAAGTGTTTCAATGACATATCTGGAAATGTGAAAAGCTGCCTGAGTACATTTGAAGGCTCTTTAGTTCATTCATAATCCTTTTGTCGGTTTCATTCCGACATGTTTTCCACAGGCTCCTCAAATCAGATGTGAGTGTGTTTATCGAAGTCGTAACGGGCGCCCTGTGAGTCCGCTGCAGCCCCAACACTCGAGTCCTTGCTATGCTGACACTGGTTTGGCAGCAGTGTGGCGTGACGTTCTTCACAACTTATCCTTTATCCTTTGAACACGGAACCAAAAGAGCCTATTCCTCGTCATCAAAGTCCTTCGACAGTCCTTGTAGTCGTGTGATGGCCGTGCTGTGCGTCGGCGCATTGGTGAACACAACCCCCACGAACAGAGGCGTTCCTCTCCGGATGTGGCGGATGACCGTGCAGGAGCCCGACACCTCGATGTGAAAGCCCAGAAGCCTCAGCTCCTCCTCTGTTCTCAGTGTGCTTTGAGCAGGCGACGCAAAGAACTGTAGTGGAATAACACAAAGCACGTTACTCCATGTTACAGGTGTCACATTACAGCAATCAGTTGGAAGGAATGAAACTCACCGCTGTTCCTGTGGTGGGGTCGATGAAGTCGGCCCAGTAGCCCGCAGTCCACAGGGCGAAACACATCTCCTTTGCGCCGCTCACAAACTGCAGTGAGGAGGAGTGGCAGTCAGCAGCTGCTGGAACGTTCTTTGTGCTCATGTTGTCACATTCAAATATGTGGACTCACTCTATGAAGCTGCTGATCCGTGTCCTGCTCCGCCTCTTCACGGCGGCTGCTGCTGCTGCTGCTGCTGCTGCTGCTTCTCTGTGTGACTGTCACTACTGTGATGGAAGTGTTGGGCGCCGAGGGAAACATCAGTTCGAGATCTGACACACACACACACACACACACACGTATGTATAACTGTCATTCATTAAGTGTCGCTGGTCTGAATCACGTTTGGTGAACTAATCAACTCTTGTCTACCTTTTCTTAACAGCTCAGGACAGGAATTTATGGAACAGTCGGCTTCTGTCTGATTAAAATATCGCTCAACTTTGTGGACCCTCGTTGAGATGGGACCCAATTTTCCCTGACGAACACACACAAACCCATGTTTAGGAGGAGACATGTTATTTTACATTTTACTGTGGAAAGTTTCACACTAAACGAGGCAGGTTTTGTTTCTGAACAAGCAGCAGACTTCAACTCCCCCGACTCGTCACTTGTGCTTACCTGGAACTCATGGACAAACTGGGCCATTACAAACTGGTGTCTTTCTGTGCTGCTCGGGGCCGTAAGTACATCAGGCACAGTGCGATGGACCGGAGCTTTCTTTTGGTCGTCCACTCCCTCCAGGTGGCAGTCAAATCCAACGTTACCGGGCAACTGAAAGCGCTGGTCCTGAGGTCCGAACGGTCCCATGTTCTCATCAGGCCACACGGTCCTTGGGCCTGTTGGGTGGAGGAGGACCACTTGGGGGCATCTGTGTGTTTATAAAGACACTACAACATTTAATACCCTACCTGAGTCTGTGGGAGACACAGATATGTATGGTTCATCTGGGTTTGCAGCAGAGAAGGTTCTGACTCTGATGAACCTGGGAAAAGCCTGTCGACTGACTGCGTGAGAAAGGACCAGGCGCCCTCCACCGCACAGCACCTACAGGGCCAAAGGCATCAGCATTTTATTGTCAAAAACACATGCTCAACTCTTTTGGCTTGACGGAAATCCTAATTTCTGGACCTGGGAAAGCAGGATTTTTGAGAGACAACATATTCCATAATAACATTTCAATTTCTGTCCAAATCTGTGAAAGTACGATGACGTAATGGGATGCGCTATTTTATGAAATGTTGTCATCTTTTTCAATTGACTGTCGACAAAATAAATGTTGACGGCAAGTAGCCATGCAGCTAGCTAACAGCACGAGCTCCAATGTGATTTCTGTTGTACTTACGCTGCTGGACATTGTCCTGAGTCTCCTTCTGGCTTTTCCTTCTGTCGGAAGAAGACACATTAACACAGTTTGACAGCACAGGTCAAACTAAACCATTTTAGACCGAAACAACAGCAGCTATCTTTGACTTTGCTAGCAACAGCTAGTTGGCTTTGCTAGCGAGCGTGTGTTAGCTTTCATAACGTGTTCACAGCACGGGGAAGAAATGGCAGCTCGCCCCTGATAATCACCAGGTCATCTGTGAGACACCGAACCACTACAAATAACGAGGAAAGCTGCACTGTGCTGCTGTCTTGTTTGCGAGCCGATCAGCTGTTGTCTTGTTTTGATACTTTGGCTTTTCAGTCGAAATTATCGCGATAGTTTCTTCCGAATGACTATTTAGAGACAAAACTGTCAAAGTGGGTAGTTAGCACCCTGACATCCACTTACACGGCGTCAATTTATACATATTTATGCCATTAAAAGTACATTTTGTTCTTACCTGTCAACTTGCACGTCTGCACTTACGTCATACAATGGACGGGAACTACCGAGGGACAAACAGTGAGGATGCGGACTTTTACTATTCTGAGAGTGAAAGACGTTTTAGTTGACTCGCATATAAACCCTTCACATTAAATTATAGCGAGTCCAAATTCCCTCATTTGATGACAAGAATCGAGCATCGTTTTCATAAGATTTTTAAACAACGGAATGGCATTATATCAATACCACCGCTGTTTGAGTTGTAATTATAAATAAAAAAGAGGCTATTCATGTTTAATGTTGCTCAAAATGTTTGTGACAGTTTAATTAGAAACATGGTAAATATGCTGTGAATTCAATGTATAACACAAAGGACAGAAACATATCAACATTCTTTCTGGAAAGAGTTAAACTGTATTTTACACAAATACAACTGGGTACGTTGCTCGTAAAATTACAGCACATAATTCCACCCCACTGTCCATAAAGAACCACATTGAATCTAGGAACAGAAAAGCCAGAAATCAATATCTGGACAAACAAACAACCAAAAACAGACCAATAATTCCAAATGATAACTATGATTACACTGCGTCCATTTTACACCAAAGCACCAGGGCTCTCCCATATTTCATCATCATAAACATTAGAGGTAGACTGGATTTGATCTGGTGCAAAGGGAGCAGGGAGGTGGTCCTGACAGACTGGAGCTTTTTCAACCTGCTCCACTGCTGCTCTCTGAGGCACAGAAGGATCCAGAGCACGGTCACTATGGAAACTCTGGTCCCAACTGTTTTGCAGAACACATTGGTCCGCTTCAGTGCTTCCAGATGTTAGTAGTTCATCTCGACTGGCAGTTTCTGGGACAGATGAGCCTTCTGACGCAGCGCTTCCTTCCTCTGATCCTCTCTGACCACCTACCGCCGAGGCAGGCAGCGACAGAGACACGACTTCCTCTGGTGGCTTGTCTGGAGCTTCTTGGCAGTCTCCACTGGTGACAGCTGATGAAGCCCTGATGCCCTGCTGGTCCTGAGGTTGGGTCTCCAGCCCAAAGAAGCTGTTTCGGACAACATAGCGTACGCACTGCAGGATCACATTCCTCTCATGACGGATGTCTGGAGCCAGTAACTACAAGAAAACACACTCAGATTATCAGAACGAGAAAGATCCCGCGGAAATGATCATAACTCGAGTCCATCGCACCATCTCCAGTAGACTGGGTCGCCGCTTCTGTCGAGTATCTCGGGGTGCACCCTTACCACCCCTGCCCCACCTGCCCCCCCTGCCTCCTCGTCCTCTCCGGTTGTCGGGTTGGATTTCTGTGCTCTGTGTGGGTCTTCTGTCCTGGGATGTTGGTGGAATCGTGTTCAGCAGAGCCTGGTTTTGTTGCATCAGTTCTTTGCCTCTCTCAACAGCCGTGGCTGAAACACCAGGAACATCACATGATCATCGCCCGTGGAACAAAGCAGATTGAGAACACCCTGTTCTTGAAATGATTGAAGGTTATTTTCCAGGCTGCGGCTGCTTTGAGCGTTCATGTGGATGCATCAACTCACCTTGTGGTTCCTCATCACTGTCACTTTCAGTCATGGAGCCATAGTTGGCCACAATGGAGCCGAGAGCGGAGCTCATCTGTTTAGGGGCTACAACCAGACCACCGGTCCTGGACTCTGCAGCTGGATCCTCCAAGTCTGGAGTCAGGTGAGAAAAAGGCAAATTAAAAAAAACAACACAACATTTATTTATTTAGGACACAAATTACAGAACACATTATTTATAAAGCACTTTCCAGTCCTCAGAAATCCACGGAATAAAATGACAGTCCTGAAAGATGAGCTCATAGGTTTTAGATTGTGGTCTGTATGGAACCCAGCCTCAAAAAGTCTGTCTGTCTGTCTGTCTCTGATGAGGCACAAATAAGATTTACAGCTCCAGGTTTACACAGTTAATTCATCAGTCAACTTGTTTCTCCAGAGTCTAAACCTGAGCGGGTCGACGCGGGCCCCATCGTGTTCTCACCGTGGGCCTGGCTCGCCAGCATTCCCAGTGGGTCCCTGTCCCCGTGGGGTGGGGTGGGCGTTGGGGGGCTTTCCACAGCACCGCTGTTCAGTGGACGGACATGTTGTGCGTGTTGTCCCTGGGACCACCGATGACCTCTGCCGCTCATTCGTCTGTCCGTAAACGTTAACGTACAAATACTCACTCCAAATCAGCCAGAAAAAAAAGTCACGTTTTCTGTATTTCCAAAAGTACCCAAACTGAGCGGTCTCCAGAACGGCCCCAGTTATCTCCCGCTCCTCCATCAGCTTTTTCTTTCTCTCAATATTCACAAGAGTTGGGTAGTTTCTGGAAAGACAATTTGAAAGTCGCCTGGAACAAATGTACTCATTCATAGCTCAGGGTCTCCATGTCAACACTGACTTGCGCCTCTCCTCTCTCCACTTTGCGATCTCCTCCGGCGTGTCCAGCTTGATTCTTTTTGCCCCCGGTGCGTGGTTCTAAAGGAAGATCATTAAGCCGTCACATTGGAGGATGAAAGTAACGACATAACATGGTGGTGATTTGTTTTGCTCACATTTTTCCAGTGGATGCTGACTATTTTTTCATGAGCCATGAAGCTGCAGTCAGGCACAGAACACTGAAGGTTTTGGAGACAGCGGGTTAAATGTGAGCAGTCCCTGCTATTGAAACTGGAAGTAAATAAAAATATCTGTGTGAACTAACCTTGACATGTTGGGCAATATGTTCATCATACTTCTCCTGGCATTTGAATCCCCGGTCACACGTATCACAAAAACGGGAATCCTCCAGTTCTTTTTTATTCTGCTGCAACAAGCAGACAACAGATCAGTTCAGCATCTGAGAGCTGAGCTCAGTGCGTCAGCCGCTGTAACTGTAGATGAAGGTCGTGCCTGGCATCAGGCCGATCATGATTAGATATGATGGACTGGATAGAAACCTTTCTGCCATGATGACTGTTCCTCCAATCGCCCCGATGCCATTCACGTCCAAACGTTGGACCTGCAGATTAAAGGAATGACGATATAACAAGCGTTCAGATCGCTCTCCTCTGAATAATGACTTATTTTCTCAGTATGTTCAGAAGCTTGGGTGATGTTTTTCTAAATATTCATAGACTTCACATTTTAAACTGCATACGAATTCCACATTTCTGGAATTATTATTCATTATTATGATTATTGTTCGTGTTACCATGATTGATTACGTGTCAAATTCTGACAGTTTACAGTTACATTTGTTGGGAGAGGCTGTAGATGCAGACAATGAGCTGCAGTGACCAAAGTTGTGACCAAAGTTGACCTACATACTTCCTGGGACCTCTGTCCAGTCGTCAACTCACCGTGTGGACGTCCATAGTTCCCGCGGCCTGACTGGCAGCCAAACGGTGCTCCTCGGTACCAGCTGCTAGAGGACCGGACGGGCTCCGACGGCGTCTCAGACCAGCTCCACATGCCGGCGTGGAAGCCGCTGGGACGGCTCCGGGGCAGGAAGGAGCTCGGAGGAGGAGAGCCGAAGTCCGGCGGAGGGTAGTGTCCCGGTCCGTTCATACTGCCTCACAGCTTCCTTCACGTCGACGGACGAATAAGTTTGACGTTTAGCGTCTCGCCATGCAGCGCTCACGTGTTGATGTTGTGTTCCGGTTCACGCACGTACACAGTGTAACGTCACTTCCGCGAGATCAGGAAACACGTCAACATATACTTTCGTAATACATTGTATTTCAAATGTTGAAATTACAACTGTGTCAAGTGAATTATTTCGAAATATATCATTTCATGTTATTTGATATTATTATTGTATGATCGTTAATTATTGTTAAGAAAACCACAGAAAGGGTTGCCAGGTTTATCTGGAAATCCGTATGTGTGTAACGAGTTCATATTTCAGACAACACACCCAGTAAACCACAAACACACAATATAAATGTTTCCTATAATTCTCCGTAAATAATATAACGTGCTGAGAATGTAACAAAACAGTAGTGAATTCGATATTGTCTGTAAACATGGATATTTGACACGTTGATTTATTTGCTGTAATACATTCACAATTGAACGGTGTATCCACAAACAAGTATGTAAAATCCTGTCTGAAAACAGTGGATATTGCGAGGACGAACGTGGCAACACGTCTACTTCCGGTCGGTCTTTTCCGATCGCCCCTTCACTTTCGCACCGCGTGTTTCAGTCCGTCTGCGTGGTGACTGCAGGAGGACGCTCCATGCTGTACATTTAGAGGTCCAAGTCTTCAAAAACGAACCAAGCCTGCTGACAGGATGCTTGTGTTGTTTGAGACCGCCGCTGGATATGCAATATTCAAAGTACGTCTACATGTGTCCTCTCCGAGGTTCAAACGGGAACTCAACCCGCTTGAGTTAGCTCCAACTAGCCATGTAGCTAGTGAGTGCGCGATCGAGTCGATTGATTTGCACGTTTGCACGCTGGAATCCAATCGGATTTCAAACTTGCTACATTGTAATTATGTGACTTGTATGATACTGGCTGCGCAATTTGTATTTGCTAATTGACCTGCTAAAGTTAAGCTAACCGTCGGAAGGCCCTGCAACCACGTGTGCTGTGGGTGAGTTCACAGGCCGCCGAAAACCAGACCGTTACCGAGTTAGCTTCTGGAGCTAACGTCCAAAGTCGTTTTACATGGTTTCCTGCAAGTCTGACTCATTTTAATGTCTCTCAGTACCGATCGGTGCTTTTTACTGACTTGATGCGTGTTAACTTCCAGGTTCTCGATGAATCTAAGCTGCAGCAGGTCGACAGCCTCTACAAGGAGTTTGAAACTCCTGAAAAAGCAAATAAAATGTAAGTATGGATTCACTGGACTTCCATACACGTGCTATGGGAACGCAGTCTCATAGGCCTTTCTGGGGAAAGTTTTAGATCGTCAAGATTATTATACCTATGGGGTGACCAAACACAAGTAGATTCTTCAACACGGGCTCATGAAAACAGCTGTAACGAACAATTTGCCATGTATGTTAGGTTCCAATGTAAAGGCGTGAATGACATTGGCATATACATGTAGGTAGCATACATATGGGATCCACTGTGACCGTGTGTGACTGAGCTGTCTCAATGTGAAATGAAAAAAAATGTTACTGTAGTGTTCGTCACACCCTGGATCCTAACCTGTAGCCATTGAGATAGCTTGCGATGTTAAGTGTGACTTGAATGAAATGTATTGTTGCTAATGGTTGTGTTTTGTCCTTTTAGTGTGAAGCTCAAGCACTTTGAGAAGTTTCAAGACACAACCGAGGCCTTAGCGGGTAAAACATTTACCATCACTGCATAGACCCGAGATCTGTCTGTCATCTGTTTACTTCATCCACTGTTACTTACCTCTGCGACGCAGCTGCCACTGCCCTCGTCGAGGGGAAGATTGGGAAGAGTCTGAAGAAAGTGTTGAAGAAGGTGGTCGCCAAGGAGGCTCACGAGCAGCTGGCCATCAGTGACGCCAAACTCGGTGGGGTTATCAAAGTAAGTCCTCGCTGTTATCTCGAAGACCAATCCTTGGCAGGCCTTGGAACTCATTGGCTCTGGATTCCAGGACAAGTTGGACGTCAGCTGTGTCCACAGCCCTGCAGTGGCTGAGCTGATGAGATGTATCCGGAACCAGATGGAAAACCTCATCACTGGTCTTCCCGCCAAAGACATCAGCGCCATGTCTCTGGGGCTGGCTCACAGGTCAGTCTGGGGCCGCCATGTTTCACAGTCAACGTGGCTGTCTGTGATTACACTCGCTGTCTGAAACCTCCTGTGGATTTTCATCAGCATTCGTCACTACCAATGAGACAGCAACCCCCCCCTGGAAAAGGCAGGACAATAAGTATTATTCTGGTGTCCACTAACTTTTTACTCCTGTCTCCTAGTCTGTCCCGTTACAAGCTGAAGTTCAGCCCAGACAAAGTGGACACGATGATTGTCCAGGCCATCTGTAAGTCGATTAAGATGTGTGGATCTTTTGTAGAAGGTTAAAATGTCCAGTGACAAAGTTGTTGTTGTTCAAATAGTAATTTTTTCTTTTTTTCAGCTCTTTTAGATGACTTGGATAAGGAGCTCAACAATTACATAATGCGCTGCAGAGAATGGTACGGCTGGCATTTCCCTGAGCTGGGTAAAGTGGTCACAGACAACCTGGCCTACTGCAAAACCGTTCGAAAAATAGGTAAAAACTGCAAACGCGCAAGTAGCTTTTCCTGTATATGAGCTACAAAAAATCCGGACTCTCTGTCTCTGTAGGTGATCGTACAAACGTGTCCAGCACCGATCTGTCTGACCTGCTCCCTGAGGAAATCGAGGCCGAGGTCAAACTGGCTGCTGAGATCTCCATGGGAACAGAAGTGTCGGAGCAGGACATTGGGAACATCAGGCACCTGTGTGATCAGGTACGGTTCCACCCCTGCCTTATGCTGCCATCACCAAGAGCTGTGGTGATGATGATGACAATTGTCTTCCTCCAGAAACAACCATGTGGGTTTTTAAGTCACTACCTCATCTGAACAGCCTCATGCTTTCATCTCTTCTTTTCCTGTGTGAATATCTTCTGGTGGGTTGAACACACAACTCCTCTGTTTCGCAGGTGATTGAGATTTCCGAATACCGTGCTCAGCTCTATGACTACCTCAAGAACAGAATGATGGCAATTGCACCCAACTTGACAGTGATGGTGGGTGAACTGGTCGGTGCGCGCCTCATCTCGCATGCCGGTAGGTCACGAAGGCACAACAGTTCTGAAAACAAGCCAAACGTTAATGATCCCCACCTGAACCTGTTGCTTTGTCGTTAAGGGTCCCTTCTGAATCTGGCAAAGCATCCCTCCTCCACGGTGCAGATTCTCGGAGCAGAAAAGGCTCTGTTCAGAGCCCTGAAGACGCGTAAAGACACACCCAAGTATGGTCTCATCTACCATGCTTCTCTTGTGGGTCAGACCTCTGCCAAGAACAAGGGGAAGGTGAGTTCACACAGCCCAGAAACTCTAGACTTCCAAAGACAGTGACGTTAATCCAACGTGCTGTTGGATGTGTCCAGATCTCCAGAGCGCTAGCAGCTAAAGCAGCCCTTGCTGTCCGCTATGATGCCCTGGGCGAGGACACAAACGCAGAAATGGGAGCAGAGAACCGTGCTAAGCTGGAGTCCAGACTGCGTCAGCTAGAAGAGAAGGGAGTAAGTGTTCCAGTGGAGACGCCGACGTCAGAACCTGAATTCCGTGCACAGCTTTACAATCAGGTATCAGGTGTCCCATGTGATGTGTTCACCGTCTCATCCCTGGGTTCTTTTCAGATCCGAAGAATCAGTGGAACAGGCAGAGCAATGGCAAAGGCAGACAAATACCAGCATAAGAGGTGAATATCAACAGTCAAACAGTCAACCACAGCCCCACCACCCCAATACAACGTGGTAATTGTCATGTTTCGTAACAGTGAAGTGAGAGTATATGATCCATCTGGGGATTCAACTATTCCCTCCACGTCAAAGAAAAGGAAGTTTGAAGAAGTAGAACAGGAGGAGGCAGCAGAAGAGCCTGATGTTCCAGTCGTCAAATCGAAAAAACCCAAAAAGGAGCCAGTAAAAGAAGGTGGGTGGGATTGGACTCGTCCTTTTTTCCGCTCTGTGGCATCACTGTTTTGATGCTCAGTGGGATTTCTTTGTATTTCCTACAGAGGAAGAAGTTGAAATGTCTGCAGCAGCATCAGAAGAAACTCCCAAGAAAAAGAAGAAGAAAAAGGAGAAGAAGGCGGAGCCAGAGCCTCAGGAGCCAGAGGAGGAAGCAACAGTAGAACAGGTGGGACTTGGGAAAACTGATGTCCAAAATCACCAGTGTTTTTTAAAGCTAAAGTTGTTTTCCTTTGTTCCAGTCAGTAGAAAAGAAGAAGAAGAAGAAAAAGAAGGTGCAGGAGGATGAGTGAAAAGCAATGCGTGTATATATTTTATTTTCAATTGTCATTTTAGTTTGTCATATTCTATCTAACAATGTATTTTTGAGTTCATGTCCTGAGTTGTTCGAGAGCAAAAAATCATCTGTGGGTCTTTTTTAATGATAGATTCTGTCCTTCTGGCCATCTCAAGACGAGTGAGAAATGTAAATCTTCTTTTAAAGAAGCTGCATAAGTTGGTAATGTTGCATCTGTATCAGACATGAATAAAACCTGGCCAGAGCATCTGTATTATCTCTGAAATAAACCTTTTTCCAGCAATGAAGTATTCTATTACTGTTTACTGTCAATCTTGCATTGCATTACACTATTATTACACATCACTTTGCAGCCTGTGGACCCTTCAGCTTCATGCATATACAAAGTCTGTCAGCACACCTGACAAGCTGCTGAAAGATTCATGTTTTTGATCAGCTGATGAAGTGAGACAAGGGGCTGTGTTTGGTTGGAGGTCTGTGATGCTCGTTCACAGCATGCCTGAGATAGTGTGCTTATAATATTGTATATTGCTTATATATATACACACTAACTACTATTATGTGCTTCCTTGATAACTTGTTTTTGCTCCCGTAATAAATGCCCATTTACATAGTGTGCACAGGTCACAGTGCCACTTAGTGGACTTTTTTTTAAAGCACAGCTCACTTTATCCTGGCCTGAAACACGTCTATTTTAGTTTTCCTGTGAGTTGGAGTTTACGATTAATCACATAGGTTCGTGTTGTGAAAAAGCAACAAGAATACGCAATCGTAAAGACGAGTTGACTTGTTCAGGCATTACCAGATGAGCACCGATAACGAGCGCAAATCTGTGGTCGACTCATCAGCCTTGACTGCTTGATACCACATGGTCTCACGGAGCTCCGGTCGGAGGTGGTGTTCAGTAAGGTTACCAGAGCAAATGTGTTTAATCTAGGCCTTTCTAAAAAAAAAGAGAGAGAAGCGACACATTGGAGGAAAATGTCCCAGTTACAAGCGAGGTTCTTCACGGAGAACAAAAAGTAAGTACCTCAAATGAATCCCACTACTAAAACGGACAGCAGTAGCTAGCTACCTGTAGCTCCAAGTAAACATAGAAATCACCAATCACTCAGCCTCTTCTACCGTTATGTGTGTGCCTGTTGGTTCACGTTGAACAGTTACTATCTTCTAGATCGAGGTATGCTCCATTAAATATACAATTATTATACTGTAACTGATGTTTTAGCCAGATTCAAACTGACATTGGCGCCCACTTGCTCTCTCGCTCTCTCTCTATATATATATGTATGTATGTGTCCTATATGTGTGTGTATGTATATGTGTATGTTTGGGTGGTGAAACCTGTGGTTGTATGTGTCTGCAGGTATGCTGTAGATGACGTCCCATTCTCCATACCAGCTGGTTCAGAGGTGCAGGACCTCAGCAATGTCATCAACAAGCTACTGGAGGCCAAAATTGGTACACAATACTTCTGTGCATGATTCAAACTAATAATAGTCCCCTTTTGTTTAATAATTGTGTGGGAATCCAGTGCATAATTTGATGAGTGCTCCTGTTGTCTTTTCGTCTTTGTAGTGTCTCACAGCAAAGTGGAGTTTGACTTCCTGGTCAGGGGTCAGTTCCTGCGAACGTCACTGTCCACTCACATGGAAACAGAAGGCATATCAACGGTACGTCTACATGTTACATCATGACCACATGAGCTGTGTTTTCCGTTCTGAATGCCACGGACAGAGTGCCAGAGGGATGTTTGCGTTTACAGGAAGAAGTGGTGGAGATAGAATATGTGGAGAAGATTACAGCCCCAGAGCCGGAGGAGTGTATGATGCACGATGACTGGATTAGCTCAGTGGATGCAGATTCGGAGTGGTAAGATAACCACCACGACTACTTTCATCCTACAGCGTACATACACAACAGTCTTGCATCAGCCTTGTTTTGGGTTTTATTTTTGCAGGATTCTAACAGGGTCATATGACAAGACTGCCAGTATCTGGTCAGCGGAGGGGAAGGCTGTGATGAAGGTGGCCGGGCATACAGATGTGATCAAGGACGTGGCCTGGGTCAAAAGGGGTAAGACGGACTGAGTCATCACAGCAAATCAGCAACACGACGTCTCGTTAAAGCGGTGTGTTAATACCTGCAGATGGTCTGACCTCTTTGCTCCTGACGGCCTCGCTTGACCAAACCATTCTTCTGTGGGAGTGGAACTCTGAGAGGAACGCGGTGAAAGCCAGACACTGCTGTCGGGGACACACAGGGAGCGTCGACGCCGTTTCCACAGACCCCACTGGCTCAAAGGTAGAATGGGATAGAAGCTGGAGGGAGTGGCACAAAGAAGGGTGTGAGGCGTGAATCAAATCGGTTCCTTCTTTCAGTTCTGCAGTGGCTCCTGGGACAAAATGTTAAAGATCTGGTCAGCAGGTATGAACCCGGAGAGGACATGACGAGTGTGGAAGCTGAGTGCTTGGAAGTAAACGTGTTCCTACCTGTCACGTCGACAGTTCCCACAGATGAGGCCGATGAGGTCGAGGAGCCCGCTGACAGACCAAGGAAGAAGCAGAAGACTCAGCAGCTGGGTCTGACCAGGGTGGGTGCTCACTGGTCGACGTTCAAACGGGGCTCATGACAAAACGAGGCTCATGCTCATGCTCTCCCGCTGACGTAGACACCCCTGATGACGTTATCTGGACACAACGAGGCTGTGTCCTCTGTCCTTTGGTGCGACAGTGAGGAGGTGTGCAGTGCCTCCTGGGACCACACCATCCGCCTGTGGGACGTTGAGACTGGAGAGATGAAGTCTACACTGGTGAGACAGAACACAGAACACCACGTTTCACACTGTAGCTCTGCTGATGTCCAGTCTTCTTCTCACTGTGACCCAGCAGGGATGGATTCAGTGAAGTAACATTCACATTCTGTCACACTTCTCCTTCAGACGGGCAGTAAAGTATTCAACTGCATCTCCTACTCGCCTCTGTGTCGGCGGTTGGCGTCCGGCAGCACCGACAGGCACATCAGACTGTGGGACCCTCGTACCAAAGGTACCACTGCCCGTGGAGCATTGTGTCTGCCTTTAATGAAAGAAGAAAAAAAACAATCGTCGTTTTAAGGGTTTTATGTCTTTGTCTGCACGCCTCCTCCGCGCTCCAGATGGGTCTCTGGTGCTGCTGTCTCTGACCTCCCACACTGGCTGGGTCACGGCTGTGAAGTGGGCGCCGTCACACGAGCACCAGCTGGTCTCCGGGTCCCTTGACAACCTGGTCAAACTGTGGGACACCAGAAGGTCTGTCAGACACCGGAGTCACAAAGGTCTTAACTGACAGGTGGCTCAGCTGCCAGGCAGTCACTGTGCATTTCAGGGACCTAGAAGTTGGATGTCACTTGTTGAACATGTTTTGTGGGTCTGTGAGATGAATCTGGACGTGACAGGACTGGAAGGCAGAAAATGACCATGCTGTTTTGTCCTCCAGCTGTAAAGCTCCTCTGTATGACCTGGCAGCTCATGAGGATAAAGTGTTCTGTGTGGACTGGACTGACCGTGGGGTAAGACACAAATCAAAATGGACAGACAAGTTGTCTTTTATAGTCGAAAGCTGGAAAAGTCTGAACACACCAGCGAATATCTAACTTGTCAATGACCTGTTTGTTTTCAGCTGATGTTGAGCGGAGGTGCAGACAACAAGTTGTACACCTACAGGTACTCGGCGTGTCAGACAGATGTGGGGGCGTAAGGCTCGGGAGCCTGCATGCCCTGCAGAGACCCACCATGTTCATCACCTAAGGCACAGAATGGACACGTACAAACGGCATCAGTGTTCCGACAGGCTGATACATGGGGGAATTCTAAATGTATTCTATACAAAACCTCTGTGCTGTCTTGTGTCCTTTTTTCACCTTTTCATTAATTCGACGTGTGCTTTGGTATTGTTTACATGTGACCCCACTAAAAAATAAAACATGAGAAATTAGACTCAATTGCACCGATTGTATGTACAGACAGGTTTGTCGTAGGATTACCTTTTGTTTATGGCGTGACTTTTTTTACAGGTGGGTGAATTAGATGAGGAAGCAAATAGCCTTCATATTATTTGACATTCTTACTCATGTTGCCGTCTGCCTTTACCATTTTACCATGATATTGTTCAACTTCCTTGAGAGAGGGAGGGGGAGAAACCGTTTGACTTTTGTATACATGATTTCCTCCTCAAACTGGTTTGGTCAGAGATGCAGTCAAATGAAGTCCAACTGTGTGTGCATGGTGAACTGTCCAATCCTCATTTTCTATTGGCGAGAAGGTGAGAAACTCAAATTACAACTCGGAAAGTAACTTGTCAATCTGATTCCATTTAAGACATGTGATGGCACACCTTGAACTGAGGCATGTCAGCATTCTCTGCAATAAACGATCTTTGGCGTATCCCGGCTCTCAGCGCCCCCTGGTGTCCACACAGCGTCACAACAGTTACTTTGCATATCCTGTTTCCCTGACCCACTATGATGATGATGGATCTCGGAAGAGGACGCTAGTCGATCTACGCAGCACAGCCGACCGGACTGTTGTGGGGGGGATTAAAAAAAAACCACGAATCGACCGAATCTCCACGACAACGACCGGACTTGAGCCGATCGGTTGTTCACGGCCGTTGACGGAACGCCACGACACTGGTTCGTAGCTAGTAGCTGCTAGCGCACAAGGTGCTCTGTCGTTTTCAGTTCAGTCCCGTCTTATTCTTCGTAGTATTCCATCCACCCTTCCATGAGTGTTTAGATGGCCGACAGATGTCAGGCTGGATCGTCCTGTTTTGTTCCCTATCGGTGAGGTAACGTTTGAAACTGAACACCTGCTCGACAGCCAGCTGCTTCTCTCCGGTGACTCTGACCGGTGTCTGATCCAAAGCAGATTAGCTGTTCAGCCACTGATCACGTCATCGGTCACTGTCACCAGGTGACTTGTTCTGGACCCGTTGACTGGTGATGTCAAACTTGATCCTTATTTTTTTTTCTGTTTTTTTCAGAACAAAAGGGGCCACCACTCCACGATGGACGGGTCTGTGTACTTTTTTTTTTAAAAACCTCTGAAGCATCTGAAATCAGCTGGATATCAGTCTCTTGAGTCGTTGTTGCATTCGGCCCCAGGTTTGCAGGGGACATGCTGGGCGAGGACAGCTCAGTGATGGCTCGCGTGCAGAAGAAGTTCTGGAAGACCAAGCAGGTCCTCATCAAAGCCACGGGCAAGAAGGAGGACGAGTACGTGGTGGCGTCAGACGCTGACCTGGACGCCAAACTGGAGGTAGGAGGGGCGCATGGTTTGTCACACTGCCCCCCCCCCATCCCCCATCCCAAACATGACACTCATCACTTAGTTGTCGTTCCTCGTTCCGTGTGAATAACCATCACGTGGCCTGTTGCAGTTTTTCCGTTTGGTTCAATCGACCTGCACAGAACTGCTGAAGGTGATCGACAAGTACCAGCAGAGGATTACACGTAAGTGAGACCGGAAACACCCGGAAACACCCGGAAACACCCGGAAACACCCGGATCCTCTACCGGCTGCCAGCAAGTCATCACATTAGAACCAACAACCACTGTCGTCGTCGACAAGACTAATGGAACACATTGCTCAAAGCTCAATACAAAGTTGGACAGTCACGTAGCAAACTACAGCATCAATGACGACGACAACGACAAACGACGCAAAGTGACTACTGACTCGTTGAAACACACATGAAACATGTCACAGATGTTCACGCTCCTGTCGTAAACACCGGGTTCTGACAGCTATTCACTGACAAACATTTCATCGATACTCAAGCGCACAACTGCCGACATTCCTCCTACCTGTTCGGCCACTTCCGTCACGGCACTTCTCGTCGTTTCCATCCCCCGGACAGAGCGGAGCTTTCGTTATTGCTAATAGCATACAGCTAGCGGTGGGTAGTTGACCCATGACCTCTGTTTAATTGTTGCCTGGATACCAGGTGCGTGAACGCAGTCACGTCCCGCAGCTTCCTTTGATTCCTTCGGCGTTTGGCAACCAGCTTGAAGGGGCATTACTGCCACCTAGCGGACCTAATAATGATAATAATATACGACACAATATGCATATATTGTTATTGTTTTTATACCATTATCCTTTATCCATATATGATATCAGCATATCAGTAGCACAGATAAAGAAGACCCACACGACTTTCAGGGTGAGAAAAAATGTACTTCATGAGTAGTTTTAACAGTACTTCTTGTCATTTTCTCTTGTGCGAACATTAAAATTTTGATGTCTCCTTAGGTTTGTCCCAAGAGGAGAACGAGCTAGGACTTTTCCTACGCTTCCAAGCCGAACGTGATCGCACCAAAGCTGGCAACATGATGGATGCCACCAGCAAAGCCTTGTGCACCTCTGCCAAACAGAGGTCGGCAGCGGGAAATGATGGCGCCAAAACAGCTGTGCCCAAGAAAAGAATATGAAGGTACAACTGAGCTGTTTCTCTCTGTTCTCCCAGGATGATGCTTTGCCCACCGCTGCAGCGCTTGCACCAAGAAGTAGAGACGTTCCGGCAGCGCGCCATCGCTGACACACTTCTCACAGTCACTCGTATGGAGAAGGCCCGCACCGAGTACAGAGGAGCTCTGCTTTGGATGAAAGACGTCTCCCAAGAGCTGGATCCAGACACCTACAAACAGCTGGAGAAATTCCGCAAGGTAGCCGATGCCTGTCTGGGTGCCACCGTGTCTGGATTGATGGCGGTTTTCTGCCTCTCTGTCGTCAGGTTCAAACCCAGGTCAGAGGGACGAAGAGTCAGTTTGAGAAGCTGAAGAATGATGTGTGTCAGAAGGTGGACATGCTGGGGGCAAGTCGCTGCAACATGCTGTCCCACTCCCTCTGTACCTACCAGGTGAGTTCTGGACGTGTGTGTGTGTGTGTGTGTGTGTGTGTGTGTGTATATGTGTGCGTTCGTCTGCGTCATCTTTTCTTCTCTCCGGGCCTGACAGACCACGCTGTTGCAGTTCTGGGAGAAGACGGCACACACCATGTCAGGTATCCACGAGGCCTTCCAAGGACACGTGTCCTATCACTTCACAACACTCAAGGTAGTGGACGGAGCAAACGGACTAACTAGCTGAACACTCAACCAGACCCACAACACTCCAACAGTATTTGTCCTCTGCAAAGGACCTGCGGGACCCACTGGAGCAAATAACAGACGCTCAGAAACAAGAGGACAAGAGGGAGAAGGTTCTCCAGAGGAACACAGACAGGTGAACACACACACACACACACACACACACACACACACCCCATCTGCTGCGGTTCTCACGTGTCCTCTCTGTCTGCTCTGCCCATCAACACCCACTTCCACCGTTTGATTCTCACTTCCCTCCGTCCACATTTCTGTGCACATTCACCTCAGCTATGTCTTCGTCAGACATGAGGCCCGAGTCAAGCCGATATTTACTCACACGTGAGTGGGTAGTTTAGTGTGTGTGAGCTGTAGATGAGCGATCCCGACAAGTGCAGGTAGACATGTAATAGAAGCTGTAGCAGACCTT
>CAAKHB010002171.1:34492-86703 GCA_901007665.1 Aeoliscus strigatus
GGGGTGGGGTGTGTGAACGGGGGGGGGGGGGCACTAACCGAAATACAGGAAGGCCTTCAACACAAAAACAGGCGAAGACAGAAAAGGCAAAACATATTTGTGGGCAAAATATCGATAGAGCAGGTGTCAAAATGGGCGTCTCTCCGTCTCTCCTCGTCGTCGTCGAGGACGGGTGTTTTTCTCGTCCCGGTCGATGCGGCACGACGGCTCAGTCGGCTACAAAACCGCTTTGAGGTCGAATGAAAATGTGAACAAAAAGGACGAAGCGGCTTTGTGCATCCGGCGGAGTTCGCAATGTGACGGAAAAACAACGAAAAACAGAAAATACAGAAGGAAGAGAACGAAGAGGGCGGTGATGCTGAGCTAGCCCTGGCTGACACGACAGGAGATGGACCAGTGGCAAGCTAGCAGGAATAATTAGTTCTACTTCCGGTTGTTGATTTCAAACTTATCCACCACCACGTCAGCACGTTGGTAGCATAATTGATTTAAACAAGTCTGTCGGTGCCATAATCCACACAAATAATTTCATGTGTCTGAGCTCCTTGTATACAGCAGCCATACTGAGTTCTGAGTTTTTATTTCATGAAAATAATCCCATAGTTTATTTAAGGCGGAGCACTTCCGGTTCTTGCCTGGCTAACCGTGGCCAGCTTGCTGGATCCAACAGAAGTGTGACGTAGCGCACCGACGCTGGTTGCTCGTGCTGATGCTGTAGTTGCTAGGGCGCGTGGAGCAGAGGTAAACAAGCTCGAGCCGTGGAAATGGCGCCAACTTGCGTCAGATTATGAAAACTCCAGTGATCCCGGGAGACGTGCGCAAAAACAAATATGGCCCCCAAAACCAGGCGGAAAATTGTTCATTTTCATGCACATCTCTGCTATGATTATTAGCATCTGAGCTACATCAAACCCCCTATAAAGTATTCAAAGATTTGTTTATATCAAACTATTCCTGATATTTCCAACATATAATATAGAAAGAAGAATTCTAAGACTGTTTGAACGTCCTGGTCCTGGTATGTCAGAATATTAGACATTACCGATAATTATTTCATACATTTATTGAGATTTTTTTTTTTACTCTTCCATTTTTGAAAATGTTTACAGAATCTGTACCGAGCAGACGCATAGCAATGGAACCAAAAGCCATTTCCATTGAATGCAAAACAGATTTCCATAAAAATGATGTTAATATTTATGCAGTACACATACAAGATTTTTTTCATACAAATAACAGATTACAAAAACAGAAATGAGAACTTTTTCTATGCCCTGAAACATCGCTGAAAAAACACGATGAACACAATGATATTTCAGCAGCCTGTACAGAACTGGGCCTCAGCAATTTTAATGATCGCTGACTTCAACACATGCACACAAACACAGAAGGAAACACTCATTCAAATATTCAGGGATGAGATGAGAAATAATATCCAGCGTGCTCTCTTTTCTTTTTTTTTAGACTAGATTCTCAAAGAACGTGGGCTTTTATAATATTTGTTTGTTGCAGTCACATCCACAGCTGAACAGTCAGTGGTACACTGTAACAGGTCCCTCCATAACCTTGTTTCTGGTGATTGTAGTGTTACAAGACCCCAGAATTTCTGCCATTCCAGGTGTAATTGTGCAAGCAGAGTTGATCCTTTAAAGACTCACTTTTGATTGTTAGTGTTTGTGACCCCATTACGATTCTCCAGAGAGGAAGGACAGAGGATTGTCACACATGTTCTTGCAGGTGATAATGTTACAAACAATTGTGACTACTCGCAAGTGCAATGGAGAATAACATAAAAAGAATGTCTAATGGGATAAGACAGGATAATGGATGTGATAAAGAACATCAAAAGCATCTAAAAGCTACATCCTATTTCACAATTAAAAATGATACAAAAAATGGATACATATTCAAAGACAACAGAAATCGGTATTGCATACAAAATGAAATAAAGTACTTTGTTCCATCTTTTAAGACCGTTGATTCTTTCACCAAGCCTTCTCCTCGCATACACTTGATACAGCGAAAGTACGAGAAAAAGACCATGGAACGTGTTGATTGCTTTTCGTCGCTTTTAGTTTAGAGACCACTTCTTCGTAGTCACAACACACAGGACTTCAAAACACTGATTTTATCGGTTCAAAGTGCAGATAAAAAGAAACTCCATTCAAAGCGCTGCTATGCACCTGAAGACGGGGGAGAGGGGCAAACAAAAAAAAAGGCGACGGGAGATTAATAAAATGCAGATAGTGAAAGAAGGTGAGGACGCTGCATAGCTGGGTTCTATTTAAAGCAATGCCATCGTCAGAAAAACATGGGAGACAGATCTAGTAACTGTACAGCATCATCATCATCAGACTCTGTAGCTCATACCAGAGGAATGGACGAATGAGAATGAAATGCTCTCTGGCTATTTTTTCTCAGTCTTGTCAGACGGTCCGAGTTCACACGTGCGTGTCGCCGGGCTCACAGGTCAAATCCCTCCCCTGCAGGTAGATGGCTGAACTGGACTTGGGCCGGTTCTGGGTGTGACCTTGACCACGGGTGGACCTGTTGTTGTTGACCTCTGGCCCCCTGGTGTCTGTGGAGATGACCCATGTGCTTGGTCGCCACTTCTTCAGGGAATACGGTGTTTTGACACGCTTCTTAATCTTGTCTCCAGTCTCCACGGCGCCATCTGGCTGAGCCAAGCTCTCCCCTGGAATCAGAGAAGGAACCCAGGTCACTCTTATACCAGTAAACCTCCAGTAGGGGTTTACTGACAACCGCCCCCCCTCCTGAGTGTCTCAGGTAAATCAGTGCTACACAGAGAAGGCTCTCTGTGGGTTTGTGTGTGTGTGTGTGTGTGTGTGTGTGTGTGAGTCACCTAACGAGGCCAGGTCCTGTGTTGTGAAGGACAGGTCCAGGGAGTTGGGTCTTTCGGGCCTGCGAGCTCTGGGTTGCCTGAGCAGGGCTTCTCCTCTCATGGTAACAGGAGCTGCCCTCTGGAGGTCCGCAGCACCCGACCCGGACCCTGAACTCTCTCCTGGGGGCATCGTGGTTTCTCTGCTTTCGCCTCCTCCTCCGCCCCCCTCCTCCTCAGCGCCATCGCTCTCCCCCCCGCTCTCGCCACCCCCCTGGCCGTGGCCGGTGTTGCTGTTGTTGTTGTTGGTGTTGGGTCGGGCCGAGCGGAGAGCGGCCATGCCTGAAGACGTGTCTCTCAGATCGGGCTGCTCTCGGCTTAAAAGTGGCTCGTGTTCGTCAGGACTAGCTGTGATGACACCAAGGCTCAGGCGGCTGTCATCGGACCGCAGGGCTCCCGATCCGTTGGAACTCATGCTGGATCCTCCAAAACCGCTGGCACCTCCCGTGGCCACGGATGAGATACCGGGGCTGGTGTGACCATTGATGGCACCGTTAACGCTGCCGTTCACATGCGTGTCTCGTAGCGCTGGTATATTGTTTGTGCCTGCGCCCCGCTGAGCCTCCGCCGCTGTGTTTGTGCTTGTTACTGCATCAATGTTCATCTTTGCTCCCTCCACCTGCCGCAGGTTGGACTTCCCCGAGCGCCCGAACTTGAACCTGAGTGATGAGGACGACGCCTCCTTCTTGGGGGGCTTGTTGCGCAGGGTCAGGCTGGACGGCCTTTTGGGCAGGTTCTGCTGCTTGGGCAGGGGGAAGATGGTGGTGGGAACGGGCGCAGCGGGGTCCGATGTGCCTGACGCCTCACTCGCCATTTTGATGAGGGGGTAGAGTAAGCTGGAAGTGCCCGGACTCAGTGGGTCCGGTGAACAGAACTGCTTCTGTGAGTGTTCCATCAGGTTCTCATCTGAGCTCTCCTTAAGGTTCTTGTCCACCTCTTTCGGGTCAAGCTTGGTGGTTTCCAGGTCTTCCTGGGTCAGATGGAGGCATACGGGGACTGTGGCAGCCCCGACGGGCCCCTCAGACTCAGAAATCAGCGTGGTGGTTGTGGTGGAGGCTGAAGGGCTGCCCCTCAGGCCCATGCTGGTGCTGCTGCCCTCGGGACTGGGCAGACGGGCATTGGCTTGCTGCTGGCGCTCCTGGTTGATGGAGTTCCTGTTCCTCTCCCCGGTTCCGACACCAGTTCGGCCACTTACAGAACCGGTGCTGTCTGTCTGCATGTTCTTGGCCTCGTGCTCTTCGATGTAGGTGGAGGGATGGTCTGCGTAAGGGCCAGACTTGGGTGTCATGCGGTTTCTGTTGGAAAGCATAGAGGAAACATCAGACAATGTTTTGACTGGAGCGTTGAGACGGACCAAGAGGTGGAGACAGTTGTGTCTACCTCTCATTGTGCAGTGTGGTGGACATGGGGTTGAGCGTGGGGCTGACGGACTTGGAGCGGTCCCATAAGACGAGCAGCTCTGAAAGGCGTTCCTCAGCACACTGCGCTGTGAGGCGGGCCTCAGCATCCTGGTCCCAGCAGTCCTCCATCGTCTCCTTCAGAGAGCGGACCGCCTGCCAGAGACACAAGCGGGGTGTTGACTTTTGATACATGTTAACACAAAAGTAAGATATTCCCTGGGACGTCAAACGTTGATCAATTATTGATATTTCAGACTAAGCTATTAACATACCAAACTGTTCTCCTTCCAGGCCTCCGGGAATTTGGGCCGCTGCTTCTCCCTCGATACAAGGACCTGCATATCCTCAAACGTCGGGTGGTTTCCTGCCTCTGCCTGAAAGGCCATCTGGTACTCTGACACAGCTTCACCTATATCAGGGAGAGGATAGATGTCACAAATAGTGGTCTGTGCTCTAATTACAGTGAACTCTTCCACATGAGATGCATGTGGATTCAATGTCCATGCCACCACCATTGAAAACAGTTTCACCACCAGTGAAAACAGTTCCTATTGTTGATCTTCTGTCCGTCTCACCGGGGAATAGGTCGGTGCATCTCATGAAGGTCTCCCAGTAGACCAGGCCCAGAGCGTACATATCCACCTGCTTCAGCGCAGCCTCACAGTCCCTCAGGTTAACCGCGCCCTCCAGCACCTCTGGTGCCATGTAGCGAACTGTTCCCACCTGGCAGAAACGTGGGGAGAGTGAATGCAGCCAAATGCAAATATACAGGAAGTACAAGGGCAAGTCTGTCACATCAGCACTTGACTTTACATGCAAAGGTTGAAAATGTGTCGCATCGAAACCTGCGACAACCAGATCATTCAGCTTGTTCTGGCAGGCAGAGGACCATCTTGTAAGTGTGTACCACGTCTGGATGAATCCAGGGAATAGACTGACCCCATCCAGAGCGTGTGGGATCACTACAGATCAGTTCTGCCTTTTTCCCCTGCACACACCTCACTTATGGCAGCGTTCTCCTCCTCCCCATGGCGCGCTGGTCGGTTTCCTGTTAGTTTCATGGACAAGCCGAAATCAATAATGACACACGTGCCGTCTGCCTTGACGAGGATATTCCGGCTGTTCAGGTCCCGGTGGGAAACTGCTGGCTTGTATAAGTCTTGGAGAAAGGAGAAGAAGAGGCTCAGGACAAGATCAGAGACAAAAGAATCATGCCGCTTTATCTCTCAGTATAAATGTGAGCCTTGCACAGCTGTGCCAATGTTTCTGGCGTCCCTGACACCATGTGCTCAGCCACTGCTTGTGGCATTTACTAATGAGTGATAAACCCCAAAAAGACTCATTGTTTACCAGCACCAGCTGCACTGTAAACACGCCGCTGGAGCCTCTAATCTAATTTACAACGGCGGGATTCAGTCCACGTCAGTGAGCAGCCCGGGCAGTGTTTTACTGTCCAGCAGGGGGCATGCTGACACAGAGGAGTGTGTTCTCACTGCCATTCAACATGTTGCCTGGTACTGATGTGCAGAGGGAGCGGAGGAGGATATCGACAAAACCAAAACCCAGGATATCCTGTCAGTCTGCAGATCCCTTCAGTCTCTCCCTCTGCCTGGATTCATCTTCTCTTTCTCTTCTATTCGCACTCGAAGCTACTCTGTAAGTTTTTCTCTCCCCAGATCAAAAACTGTTTGATTACCACTTGTGCTGCTGGGGAGGAACTGAGTTTCACTGATGTGTGTGTGATTCCACAGAGCCCGAGGGACGTTCACTTGTCATTTGTACTTATCTCTTCTCTGCCTTCCCACAACTTTGTCCTTCTATCCAGTTTTCTATCTCTTGTTGAGGACAATCTATAAATACCACTGGCTGGACACGCACACTCTGTGTGTGTGTGTGTGTGTGGCTTGAATACATTGCGAGTGAGAAAACAAAATGGTCCTTTGGTATAATTTTTTTATTTCATGACACAATTCCTTGTTTGTCTTTGAACATGACACTATATGAACCGTGAGCATTCGTATGAATGTTTTGGGGAGTGTGAATAATGGTGCGTCCTCCAGCTCACCTCCTTTGTAGAGCTCAGTGTGCAGGTACGCCAGGCCACGAGTGATGGACAGCGCCAGCCTGCAGCTGCTCATCCAGTCGTTGGTCTGGATGCTCAGGTAGCGATTCAAAGAGCCCTGAGGAGGAGACAGGGTGACAAATATTAGGAAAATATGGAACGAGCAGGAGAACAAATTAGGATGATTACTGTGAGAGGTAGCAGCAAATTTCAACAAATGTCAAACAGTATGTTTTCGTTTTGGTTTTTTTTTGCCAGGCTCGGACGCACTGACAAATAAAATGTTTCTCTCTCACATAAATATTCATCTCACAGCCATTCATGCCTCTGCTACAACACAAACACTGTTCTTTTCTAGAAATTATTTCGGTCTTGGCTTGCACTGCATCGCCATGGCAGCACCCATTATCCTGATGTTAATACAAAACAGGCTCCTTTTAAAAGCTATGGGTCAATTTGACTGGTTATAACATCCACTGAATGCTGAGACATTTGTATTCATATGATCGTTTTCTAAAAAACATTTCAGCTGCATGTTAAAGGAGGGCTGTTACCCTCCATTACAATTTCTTTGGGCATTCCCGCTTTCTGAGACACAGGTTTACTGTGCTATCAGAGAAAATGCCATATTACTCAGCACTTGCATTTAATTTCAAAACGGCTTCTGTTGTTTGCACACAACTGGGAGCACAGGCCGTTCACTGGATGCAATTGCATGTTTATGCGCGTTTCTGCAAAAACGCATACATGCTTTCACTGGATTTCACATGATTCAAAAATTTAATAAAAAAATCAATGCACATACACATTCTGTATGATACATAGAGCAACACAGTCCTCACATGTGGGTAGTAGTCCATGACCAGCAGGTATTCTGTCCGTCCCTCGGTGCCTGTCCGCTCATCAGCGGCCACAAACCGGGCGATGTTATCATGCTCCAGCAGTGGGAGCCGGTAGATGGAGCATTCGTTGAGGAAGTTCTGTCGGTTGGCTGCAGTGAAAAGCTTCACAGCAACAGGCCGCTCATCCAGAGAGCCACAGTACACTGTGCCATATCGACCACGGCCAATGAGCTGAGCAGACGTGGTGGAGAGAAACCAAGATAACACACATGAATACAATTCTTTCGAATGATTGTGTGTAAGTGCTCTGTTAAAATGACATAACATTGAAAGGATTATTTTTGCTTCATTCAAAGCTCATTTCTTTCCAGTAGGAAAGAAACCCAAGGCTGGAAGACTGAAAAGGTATAAGGACACGGTTCTACTTGTACATCACCTCTTTGCTGGGGTCACGGATGCAGTGAATAAGTGTCAAACAGAGAAAAACAAAAGCTCCCGCTTTACATTATTTCACACAGAAGAATCTATCCAGCAGAATCTATCCATCCTGCCTCTCAGCTACCACCACCGCCTGCAACTTTTTTCAGTGGGATTATCAATTTGAGCTGAAACCTCTTTGAAACTGTTTTTAATATTATTTATTACTGGCGAATCGTATGGTAAATCAGCTGAAAGCAACAATCTATTTGAAGGGACTGACAGTTCACTTTCCTGAAAATACATATTCAAAGGATGACGGAGCAGCAACGATGACATCCTCGCAATTGTGTTGCAAGCAACTGAGAAATGAATTGGCAACATTTGCTACCTGCATAAGAACCTATTTCAAACCAAACTAAGCAAAGCTCTGGTTTCATGTACATCCTCCTTCACAGAAAAATAAGTCAAACAGTGGGAGGACAACAGACGGCTGCAGACATGATATGATCCCTACCATGTTCAAACACAATCGTAACTCTGATCAAAACGATGCGATGTTGGAATAGGAGAACAAACAAACAAATCATACTGGTGGAAATACACTAGTCACCATTCAGTTCAGAAAAGTTAAGAACATTGTCTTGTAAAGAGCAGAAAAATAAAATGCATTTGTGAAATTGTACATGACATGGGTTATAACAACCTGCATGGAGGGAAACTTCTCACTTCTCGAATGAGGTCTGTGGCAGCAATAATGTCTCCTGTTTATTTTTAATCCTTTTATCCCCTTGAATTGTGACTGCGACTGAATATTATCCAAGCTTTATCGACTTTCTAATATGACCCTTCCGCTTCTGGATCAGGTTTTGTGGATCGTGTGTCTGTGTGCATAAAATAACATCCTATTTCTGTGTGCCTGGACCTGTCACTTCACAGCCATAATCAGATGATACCACTCACACTGAAACAACAAATGAAATCGGAAACCTTGATGTATTTTTGGGTGTATTTTTTACAAACTTTGCCTTTGGCTTCTCCTTTCTCCCTACCTCTCTCGCTATTGTTCCCTTTCTTGTACATTCAAAATTAGAATCTGCAGGATTTGGGTTCTAAAGGCTCTGGAGCCAAATTAGCCAAATGTATTTCACATGAACATTAACGAAGAATAAGACCTATAACATTACGATCAAACTGTTGCAGTAATGAACTGACAAACACATGACAGGTTGGACTTCCAAACAGAAATGTAAAGAACTGCACGTGGTACTGACCTCTAGCAGTTTGAGATTGTCCAGGTCCAGAGAGCTCTCAGAGCCTGCAGCCTCCATCATGTTCAAGTTGTGAAGGCCTTGTTTACAATTTACTGTGACGCAAAACACATTTCACAGTATCACACTGGATTCATGTCATTTACTGAACCTCCTACAAAAACACAGCCTTGAATATTGATGTGCTGTGCTTTTGACTGATCGAGCATCATGGCAACTCACCAGGCATCATGCGGTAACCAAGGAAGGCTGCTACAGCAACCACAGCGAGCACAAACACTGTCGACAGGACGATTATAATAGTCTCTTCGTAGCGCAGAGAGCGTGGGTCTACAGAGAGGACACATGGGGGACACAGCACACAGAGAAGATTCACGTTCAAGTACAGTTAACGAGTTCTTGTGCATCATGTTCCATTGGACAGACACATCAGTAAAAGGCCTCTGCGAAAAATGGAAATGACATTTTTATCTAAAATGTCAAAGGAATGAAATTGCAAATTCAGGTGCTTAGGTATCGAGCGAGTGAGGGAAAAAAGTGAGAAAGTGCCTGGAGGAACTGAGCTGTACGAATCAAAGCGCTGCTTCTGTGCCTGAGCAATAGCTACTGAGTTCACATCTTTTCAAGGGGCGTAAATCATCTCCTTTTCGTCTTTTCTTTGAACAATGACAGAATATCCAACAGTATATGGATGCTGCTCTGGACTTTTAGCTTGTACGAAAATCGTACAAGCTAAAAGTATATTTTCTAAGTTTATTTTCTTTTCCATTTTGCACATTAGGACGGCTCAGTCTGATGAGGTCACAGTGGAACCTTGATGTGCCGCTTTCATGATGGACTCAGCACATTTTTTACAGAACAGATAATTTCTCTTGTGAGATTAAATAATGATAAAAAAGCATCTATCTAAACCTGTAAGAACATGGGAGAGCTCGTCAGATCAGTTCTATTTGTGATAAATGAAATCCTGCATCAGCTTCAAGTGGTTCTTTAAAAGCATACTTTACTACATAACCGAACCGCATTCACATGGATTCAGGGAAACGGGAGACAGGAGAAACATCTGCTGGACGGAACAGAAGAACAAAAGAGCCTATGGCAATGTTGTATTGTCTGCAGTAAATAAAATAAATCATTTTAAACATGTGTATTGTTTCGTGTATAGTTTAATATATATATACTGTATATGTGGCTATGAAATCCTGTTGTCTCTAGTTGCTGCGTCGCAAACTGAAACGACGCCACATCCGGTAGTGAATTCTGTGGCGGTAAATGTGTTTTATTGTCCTTATCTTGTCTATTAAAATGACATCGAGTTTGCCGATTCCATGTGAACGCATTAGGCTTAAGCAGCATCTCTGACATTAGTTGGCAGCCAAAGGACCAGAAACGTGATCAATAATTGATATTGTAGAGATTCTTCCAGCATGCATCTAACTAACAAGAATGAAAAGCAGATGAAGCCTCATGTGTGGACATGACACCCGCACGTATTTGAAGCATGTTCTACAGTTGGTATGATGAGATTCATTTGACTGGCTCTCCCTTCATCTGTTTGTGAAGCTGTCATGTCTTTTCCAAAGCTTCGTTTTATATTCTCCATATGACTCTTGCTTTGTTGTACATGAAACTAAACAAGTAGTGGAGTTGACTCTTTATGCTGATGAAGTAGATTCATTCAAACGACACACACACGGACCACATTTTGGACACTAAAACGATGAAATGTTAAGATGACTTATGACACAGGTAATTCAGATCCAGCTCAACTGTGTTTTTTTTTAGCACTTAACATATTATTGCATCATTTCCATGACTACCGAGGCCTGAACACTGGCCCCAGGGGTTCTTGGCTTCAGATCACTCAGACAGCTTCACACCGTTTCCTCCTCATCATGCTGTCGACTGCCCAGACATGTCAGGAATTAACAATCTAGCAGAAACAAACAGGATCTTGAGTTGTAATAAAACATGCGTTCCACTAATCATCCAACATTCTTTTGCTGAGCGGCTGGGCTTTCTTCTGTCTTACACTCGTCTTGTCACAACTGTCTCTTCTCAGTTGAACACACCCGCAGACGAGCAGATAAAGCAGACGCCTTGTAATCCGTGGAATGCAGAGCGACAACATGGTGTGTGTGTGTGTGTGTGTGTGTGTGTGTGTTTTCTCAGCAGTTACTGCTGCACACACACACACACACACACACACACACATACCCTGCCCCTCTAGCACACGTATACAAACACACTGCTTTCATTCACAGCCAAAGAGAGGAACAATTAAGAATACAGTTTTCTTTCCGAGATGCCTTACTACACTTATACTTTCACAACACTGGAGGCCTTTGTCAATTATTCAGATGTGTGTGGAGGACAGACATTGCAAGAGAGGTTCACTTGTAACTTCTTCCATTTAATTTCCTTGTAGTTTCTTTCATTACATTTTATCTGTAAATACTTGGCATACAGTTCAATACACGAAGCAAGCAGCGTAGGCAGTGGGTGGCTGATGACCAGGCTGTGTGTGTGCTTACGCATGGGCTGTTCAGTGGTGGGGCTGGGCAGGGGGAAGCCCTCCGTGAAGTTGACATTGCACATGTCGCTGCCACAGCAGCAGAAGTGGTATGTCCCATTCTGGATCTGTGGAGGCAGGTTGGTCACCACACAGCGGTCACCGCGGCAAACCTGGTGGTCGCCAAGGTGAGTCCAACAACCTGACCGACATAAAATATGGGTGTTTACATTGAAGAGCTCATCTCAGTGCTTTTTAAAACCGTTATTTGCTTTCTTGTACACAAACCTTGTTTGACTAATCGCACTTCCCCTGGTGGACTTTTCTCCCACAGGCCAAAACAATGGCTGCCCTTGGCACATCGGATTGTTGTGTTTTCTGGGGAGACCCGGCCCTCACCCCCTGCGACACGCTCCACCTCCCACTGCTGCTGCTGGTCCGTGAAGGCGCACTCCCTCTCCTCACCCTGTGCTGCTGTGAAGAGGAGAAAGCTTGGAGTTGGGCCAAATCAAGTTCATCCACTGGCTGTTTCCAGCAAACAGGCCTGTGCTTTGGAGCGCAACAACATCAATAAAACAGTTTCATGATAACAGACAAGCACTGGAAGACTCATAATAGAGGCCTTTTGAGGGTTTGACTCATGAGTATTGCATCTTTTACTCAATCTCATTTCCGTCTATTTTTTTCTCTTGTTCACTGGGCATGAGGCCGACGTACAGAGACGACCATCCACACCCAACATTTACACCCACGTGATGCGCTTCGCATGGTGTCCAATTTGCGTCAGGAGCATGTGCTGTTTTCTTCATACAGTTGTGAAATGGACACTGTGAGTTGATTTTCAGTGTGGAAGGGGGGAGAACAACTTTGAGCCAATGTCAGTGTGTTTGTGTAGATAGCCTGCATTGTGGGTAATATTTAACAGGAAAACATGATGTGCAAGTTTGTTTCCCTTCCTACCAGCTCCTCCCTGTTGGGAAGGGTGTGTGTGGCGTCTGTTGTGGAGAAGAAGATGGCTCTGCCCTAACCAAGGTCAATGTAGCCTATGTGTGCAGGGGGTGGGGGGCAGACATGGTGGAGCGGTAGCTCCGCTGGGCACGGGCCCAACTGTGCTGCTCTGCTCCCACTAACAGATAAAGCCATCAACTCTGGCCTACTGACGGCCTCGGCTGCTGAGACACTGTGGGACTACTGCTCACTGACGACAGGCAGAAACAAAACTTGACATGCAGAGCTCGAGGAGAGAGAACAGAATTCATCAAAACACGGCATTGCCCAAAATGAAAACCAGAAGACCTCCATGAAAGTCCATTTGTCCATGAAAGAAAATGATTCCAACGTTAAAATCGATATGCGCTATGATCAGGTGATTGGTCTGCCTTTGGGCTCCAGAACAAACTGTCTGCTGCAGTATCACTCATGATGGTTGAATCATTCAGGGCTGTTTTCACAAGTTGACCAGTCATTGCACCTTCATTTGCCATCGTCATTCCATGTGTCATTCCTGTGGCATTCCTGTGGCATTGTTGCATTTACAGATTAAAAAGCCCTGTTGTGTTTTTAGAATCTTTAATTCGTCTTTGCGGCAGAGTACCAGCTCTGGCTTCATTAAATCACATACAGGCTTTGCTCGTTTGCAGTCTGAGCTACCGGATCACTCCTCCAGTCAGTTTTCATTGCTTGGTTCTGGGTGGATGCCCAGCTGTTATTATTTCTGATTGACCATGGAGAGGCTGTGTCCCTGACTCTCCTCGGTGGAGTTGGCAGTGTGATCCCGGCTTCAACAGAGTGTCCAGGTCCAGTGGAGCGAGGAACATGTGAGAGGAATAGGAAGAGAGAGGGCAGTCATATCAAAAGGCTTGAAAGTACTTTCCTGCTTCAAGCCGGCTCCCTGGATGATGGCGGGCACTGATGAGCGTTTACACATGGCCCAGTTATTTGCGAAACCCCCAACCCCCTTTAACTCTCCTCCCCCAATTGGCCTTCAATGCACCCCCCCCCCAACACAGACACACAACAAGCTACCGCCTACCCCTCTGCCTCACTGCTAAAAAAACAACAATAATCTAATCTATCTTTTTTCTTCCTACTGCCAAGGCCTAGACGAGGGATGTTGACTCTTTATTCTTCCCAACAAACAGTGTGTGGTAGTGGGAGAAGAAAAAAATACACTTGAGCAGCACACAAACACTATTCTATATCATACCAGACCATTTTTTGCTGTATGGACAGAAATGAACTGATGGAGGTGTGATGACACGTGTCTAGATCAAAGTGCAGAAGGGCTCAGGATGTAGAACGCTCATCTAGTAATTAGAAGGTTAACTCAATCAGTGGTTTAATCCCCGGAGTCTGCAAAGACAGTGCCAAAGTGTTGCTCTACAAGACACTGAACCCCTAGAAAGGCCTTTTATCAGTGCTATTCCTGTCAGTGGCCTTACCTGCCAGCGGGGTATGTATGCACACTGTTGTACTAACATGAACTATAGAAACTCTTTCAAGAGCAAGCATGCTGAGTGCTATTCTAAAAGGTTTTTAAAGGATGCATTTAGAAAAGAGCAATGCCTCTCAGGCAGCAGTGTTTGTGAGAATTGGATGGGAAGACAGTATAAGTGTATATTTTAAACCGGGAAAGCAGGCAGACAAACCGACTCTTGGTACCTGGTTACGGTAAACCACAGCCAACGACCTAAGTGACCAGCACCAAGGGAGCATCCACACACACTCTCTGTATCATAACAAGTCAGCAGTGGAGATGACTCAGCAGCTTGATGATTCAGCATATGGAGCTAATATTAGCATGGCGATCATGGCCACCGGTCATCAATAACATGAGTTGTTACTGTCAGGAGGATGGAGGTAATACAGTGAAAACATAGGAATTCCTCCACTGGAGCTTGGTCCAGACAGAGGAAGTACTGCTGATGAGTAGTACTGATTTAGTATTATCAGACAAAACCCACAGGATGGCAGCTGAGACAAAACGTTATTTCTGAACCCTGGTTACACTGCCTTGATCTATCTGCTGTATTATCACCGACTGCTGCTGTCTGGATGGATGTGTGCTGCTGAGGTAGGATGGATGAGATTCAGGCATGCATTTGCTGACATACCCAATTTCCCAAGTCCCTTGGCCGAGGATATATCAGAGAGGGTGGGGGTGAGTGGGTTTTAATCTGTCCCATCTGTTGCCTTGGGACTGCCACCCCCTAAAGCAAAAACACCACCACTCAGTCTGTGTCTGTCTGTGTCTGGTACAGTTATGCTAATCCCAAAGCTTACACTGCCCTCAAAGCTTAGGGGCCACCATTATTGACCAGGATGCATTTACACCAAAATTCTGACCGACACATCCCTCCCTTGCTCGCTACCTTCACTTTCCTGAATATGAGATGAAAACACAGATGACAGAGCCCCTAAGGTGGTGTTTGCTATCACACCACAGCGGGGATAATCTCAGATCAGATTATTTTTCAAGCAGACTTTAAATTTGTAACCTTTGTTTCGACAAAACATCATTCCCTTGCTGAATGAACTACAGCCTACATACTAACTTGACAAGGTAATTTCCTCTGATCCTCCAACCTACTCAACTGGATGTACAGTACACGCTTGTCTGGTTCGTCATTAGTCATCCCTCTCTGTAGGGGATGTTCTGGTTATGACAAGACATTCAAAATCGGCACTGGTGAGCTCTCATTGTTGTCTGCAAGGATTAGTCTTACAACTGAGCTCCAAACTGGTGGTGTCAAACTGCACCTTATTTTGTTGCTGCATGGATGGAGACATACAAGGCCCACCGATAAGACAGCACAGACTCCATATGTCAGAAGTAGCCCGTAGGAATTTGATATGAAGCTTTCCCTGCATAGGCAAAGATGAAAACTGACTTCACATCGTCAGCCGGGTTGGCAAAGTGCTCCATTCACTGCACTCTGATGCTAATTAGCTTTAGCAAAGACAAAACGTTGAGGATAAATCCTTACACCCAGCACTAACTGAATGTTTTAACATTTAAGATGACTGTCTGTACCAGATCTTCTACCCAGACCATGATCTTCTACCTTGATGCGCATGTGCCAGCTGCCAAATTTGTCCCATGGATACTATTTATGGCAGAAGGCCTTTTTTAACAGCCGTTCATTGTTCATTATTATAACATTGTTCAAAAGTCAGATGGACTATATTCATACAGCGAACTAAGTACATTTAGTCCGAGAACAGTTTCTATTTTGTACATAAATGTAGATTTTAAACAGTTTTTTATTTGTGGCATATCTGATATGAGTTGAGATGTTAAATTTGTCTTAAATTTAATTGTAACATGCAAATGTGAGGATTTGTCATTTTCAATTTATGGATTTGATACTAAAATAATTAAATGACGATTCAATGTGATGAAGTGGTACAATTTCAGACTTGTTATTCTGCCTGATAACTTATCTTAGATGGGGATTGAAAGAGATGATTTTGTTCTGTTTGTCGTAAAAGTGTTTCTCCGCGGCACATGCGCCATTATTAGTGCATGCGCACTACAATAAACGTCATGTTCCAGGTAGACGATCTGGTACTGACAATAACAAATACTGCCAGCACCGGGTGGATCATATGACCTGTAACTAACTGATGTTTACAAGGACTGAAATGGATGATAATGTGTCAGGTGAAAAACTTCCTGAAACGGTGTCTCTGGCTGAAATGTCTGCACTTGTCCTTGAAGAGTGTGTGGAAAGAAGCTCTTCTTTGTTTCACTGTTGTACAAACGCAGATATACAAGCCCCACAGTCTGATGTCCCCTTTCATTGCAATCTGCAGCTAAACTTTCCTTTACATCAATAATAAACCCATAGAAATTGAAGATTTTCAAAGACTAAAAAGTCTATGTCCTTCTAAAAAAAAAAATGGTATTGGTTCAGAAAAGTGAGGGACACGTTGAAGCCTTATAGCTGCTATAAAATCTAACTTCCACTGATGAAAACTCACATCAGTTAATCCATACTGAGCATTTTTGCACTCTGGACTTATTGTCTCAAATACTAAAGGAGAACGCCTTGTTAATCATAGGCTGTCACTCCGAGTTACCATCTCAAGGCTGCCCCTTTTCTTTTCTCAAACACACACCAATGCTAATTTCTCATTTCTGCTGAAGCACAGGGTCAGCTGTACACAGTTGTAGCACACTCCACTTTTTACCTCTGCTCTCAACTGGAAATCAAGAGAGAGATAGTCATTGTTTTTATTTCTTTAATAGAGCATGGGGGCTGACTGTTACAGACCAAATGCCCCCCCCACACACACACACTCCCCAGAGTTCATCAGTGTTTTCATCTGAAGCCAGTGCCATCCCTTCTAACGAAATAATGATGTGTGGTGATCTGAAGAAAAACATCCTTTTGCTTCAGCCTATACGTTTCATAGTTTGTCTGTCCAAATGGAATGCAGCACAGTCTATATACACCTACTCCCTGGTCCAAACAACTTTAGCATCATACAAGCTATGTTAGCTTCCAACGCTACGAGGAAAACATGACACAACGTTGCAAGGTAATGATGCACTTGATTTACAAAACATCACCACTACTTACATACACAGTCTGGATACACACTGAACAATTCCACTAGTTTCCAGTGTTGAAATATGCGACAAAACTAAATCATGTATTAACATGACTGTTAAGACATTTTTTAACATATTGCAAGGCATAAGCTCTATAAAACAATTGTCTTGTTCATTCATGCTCTCATTCACAAACCAGCGTATTCTCTCCACTTCAACAAAATGCATCCATAATGTCCATCAACTCTTACTCAACTGTCTTCTCACCCGCCCTTCTTGTCCCTTCTGTTCTCCACCTCCCCCTATCTTCCTCCGTATCAACCACTCTCCCTTCTTCCCGCCTCCCTCTGCTCTCTGAGACGACATTAGACGACTGTGTGTAACCTAACGTTGCACTAACAGCATCAGAAAAATCAATATTTCCCAGTCAACCGAGGACTGAGCCATGACACGGACAGATGCTATGAGACTGTAAATGTACCCATCATGGAACAAATGATCGTATCCTGGAAAGATCTAACTGATAGAGAATCAAATTAATTTCGATTTACTGTTGAGTAACTCACAATAGCCTCAAATAACAGCATAAAAAAGACACAGTGACTAGATCATACGCCACCCATATGCCTCTACATGTATACCTTATAATTTGCTGAGTCACTTCACATGTATATATTCATGAGAAAACCAGAGTAGCTCGGTGTGTATATCACAAAGAGCTGTATTTCAACACAGCAAACGATGATGGGGGTAAACATACTGCAGCATGATATTCTAAGTGCAAATTTCAAAATTATGGTAATGCACATTCAGCAGGTGACCATTCAAGCAAGAAGCAATGTATCCTGGCAGTTCTGGACAAACCCAGTGCCATGGCAACACTGTCAGTGCACTGATGTTACCATTGGAAGGTTTGAATTGATTTCATTGGCAAACTATGGGTCATTTCGAAAGCTTTTATTAGTGATTTTATTTCTTTACAGCTTGAGTCATCAGTGCATATACAAAAACAAAAACAAATGAACTTGATAATCAAACAACAAGAACAGGGATGCGCCTGTAGGACTGCGTGTCTGTGTCCAATCACTTCCATCACCAACATTTGAGCAGAGAAGTTGAAGTTGAGCAGATGCTGAATAAATTTGATAGTTTCACTAAACTGACCCACGAAGATGACTTGAAGGACAGAATTATTGGAACTCATGTCATATTTAGGAACAATTTTGTCCAGCATGAATTACAGAGAAACATGTCAATATAAAAAAGGGCTTGTTTTCCTCCTCTGACAGGCTTTGATGATTATTATCAGTGTCTAACCACATCTAAGTCCACACTACAGAAGCAGACGTTTGTGCAATCTCCCTCTGTAGCTCCGATGTTGCAGGAAATAAACCACATGTCAAAGACCAGGACAAAGCAGTCGCAGGAAATAGTTCATGAAAATTTCAAATTAAAGTATGAAATGCTGCACTGTGTCTTATTGTAGGTAGATAGGAATGTTCTTGTGAAGCTTGAAGGTTAGCTATATGCCACACATGACATAAACAGTGAAGCAGCACACTACTGTGAGAGTGGCAGCAATCACTTGGATCTGGAGGACAACCGGGATGATGGTACTAGACCGGCTGGAGAAAACTCAGGCATCATAAAGCATCCTTCAGCAAAATACTACATTCATTAGATGATAATATGATGAAGAATACTCCAGCAGGCAGAGCCACCAACGCCTCTAAACTGTAATTTAATAGTTTCACTGCTCATCGACATCTCTATATAATCTCTCTGGCCTTGATCAGGAGGAGCTAAACGATGTGGTTCAGCTCTTGCTACAAGTGCGCAACCACAGACTGATCAATCACATGGGGCACAGGGACAAAGCACCGCAAGCTCAGCTGCAGACTAAACACAGAGCAGGCAGACAACACGTTACAATTTGATCAAGAAACTAAAGAAGGCAATAGGCGAGTGGGAACAAAAAGACTACTGGGAGTGAACGGCACACACCAATGGGTAAGGCTTTTAGTCAGACAAATGACCAACATGTTCCTGCAGAATATTATGGGCCTCTGCTTCCGCTCATTATCCCCATTACCACTATCATCCTAAGACATGGGCACTGTTATTTGTTTTGCATTCGGGAAGCAAGCAGGGGCACACACAGGGTGATCTGTCTCTGTCTCTTGAGTGTAACGAAGTCTATACACCCCCCTCATTAATGTTGCACACTGCACTGATATGGCTGTTCCACTGGTTGTTGACATGGCCCGCATACATACAAATACCCATCAATCGTCCTTGCGCTGACTGTTCAGCAAATTTGTCGATGTTCTGCCAGCAACCGGACATCCAACAGCTTTCGGGGGTTTTAATTAGCAAGACGGGTCTCCGAAAGGTGAGCTTTTCACACATAAATAGGAGTCAGTGGGGATGAGAAATACAGATGCACGCTTTGTACTGAACAGCAAAATCAGTCAGTTACAGTTTCTGTCACAGCCTCCCCTCGTTTCTACAGGACATATCTGCTGATCCCCACTCATCATGTGTCCATATGGTTTGGAGAGCTTGCTTTTCACCCCTATGAGCAAATTTGTGACAGCAGCATAGATGGCGGCTGATATGCACCAATACATCACAAACTGATCTGGAATTTAACAGGATTTCTAGCAGCGAGTGAACTACACGGTGAAGTATACGTACAAAACAGACATAAAAAGACTCGACCAAAGAGATTACGCATGCAGCTATGCGAGTAGAACACTTACTTGGCCACGTTTGTCAGAGTGACCCAATTTTTGGCAACTGCAAACCAGACAAATTTGGCATCAACACATTTTCACTAATACTGCCGATGTTCCAAAACTCCAGAGGCCCAACAAATGATATGATTAAGGGGGCACAACTGGTAATACTGCCATCACAAGAGGGACATTTTGCAACTTAAACCTTACAAGAGGATGCTCAGTGGAAGGTTGGATCACTGATGGCAATTACAACACAGATCTGACAAGCCAGTGCTAACCACTCATAAGACAATAAATATGTGTTTGCACACTTCAAACTGCTGTCTGGAGGCAGAAATCCACAAGAGACCTTCTTTGACGCGAATAACCGTGCACAGTTGGGTGTCATGCGCGCAGAACAGACCACATAGACACAAAGTCACTTTGGTGACAAATATAGTGCCTGTGGCTGTGGTACTGCACACTTTGCTGTGTGTGTGTGTGTGTGTGTGTGTGTGTGTGTGTGTGTGTGTGTGTGTGTGTGTGTGGCTGGTCTGCAGCAATCTGAGGCAAACATCCAGATCAGCTGATGAACACAACTTGGTAGAGTAGTGATTTAAGCAAAGAGCATTTCTATTACACTGCAATTTTGTATCCTCCTTGATATGAAAAACAGCCAATAAATATATGAGTATCTGCTTGTCACTCTAATTAAGTGGGAATTCAAGAAAATATTAACAATTGCATGTAAATAATGCAAATTAGGACATCTCTGTACTGCCAGCAGAAACCAATACAGTCCCACAGAACACACAAACAATTGTCCACATTCAGATGTTATTCTATGTAACAGACATTTCTAAGAATGGAGATATCTCAACACATTTAGATCATGCACAACGAACAAGCAAATTGGTCAACGTTCCAAATATTTTCAAGCACACTAACAAAGTTAAAGCATCAGATCCTACCAATTAATAAGAGACACGTTAAAAATGACATTTTCTGCCTTCCCAGGCATTCCACATGCAACTGTTCCTCCATCTCTGCAGCCCAGCTACTATCTTATCATGCTCAAGGTCTCAGAGAAGCCTGGCTTCAAACCAAAGTCATGAACAGGGGCACACTGTGGCAGACACGGACTACAGTATGTTTAGCAGTATTTTTCCAGGCCTTTGTACACACAATGATATAAAGGGAGCCTTGGTTGTATGCTACTCTGTTCATGAGCAGATATCTGTGAAGGCTAGGATTTGAGCTCTGCATGTCACTGCAGATTATTCTGACAGACATTCACATGTTTTAGATCGACAGAAAAGATATATGTACAAACAATTACACCAACTAGAAATATGTCAACACATTATCATATAACACGATTGAAAAACACAGCATAGATGCTCGATGCCAAAGGCAGCTTACATTCACTGTTGATCAAAAAGTCAATGTGGATGGAACACAGACACATTCCAAAAATCAATACTGTTCGAAGCTACTCACCAGCCACAGAAGTCAGAAGAATCGCCATGCACATCCCATAATTGGCCAGTGATTTCATGGTGATTCGAGCCACAGCCATGCCAGCGTACGTCGAGTTTGCTCTCAGACAACTTGGTTTTCCTTTACTCCTGTTCTTTCTCCAAATAGCCTTTGGACCTCGTATCCAGCGCCGAGTCCTCACGTCAGGTCAATAACTTGGACTGCTCTCTCAAGCATGGATCTAACGTTACACATTGATGCACAAACAACAGCCGCTGTGGTGTTGGTGGCCGTTCCTACGCGGATTATCTAGCTATTAATTTGGTTTAGAAGTTCAATGAGTCCTGCAATCGACATCGGACAGAGAAAACGAATAGCTAGACTCCTTCAGCGGATGTGCCATTCAAAACAATCCAGCGAGCAACGTCCATCCCTGCTAGCTAACATGCTAGGCGTCTGATGTGGCTGATAAGAACAAAACTTAGGTGAGGGTCTTAAATGATCGGTAAAATGACCAACGCGCCCCCATTCGCCAGCCTACAAATAATAATAGCTGTCTACGTTGTACATATGTTCAATAAATAACACAGCGGGCAGAAACACTTCGCTCGGTCAGATGTCTGCTTTGCGAGCTGCTATCGAAGCTAACCGACATTAGCCAAACAACTAGCTAGTTAGTTTTCCGCGTTCCTGTCACATTTCTCGTCATTTGTGGCGATATATATGTTAAATTAACGCGCATATAGCCTATCGGCTTGTCGCCGACGGAAAGAAATAGATAATAGCGGCTGTCGACGGTGGGAGGAAATGTGTATATATCTATATATATATCCTGTCCCGACCTTTCCCGGGGCGGTCGGCTGCGCTTGGCATCGGCGGTCTCAAAGCTCCGTTAGACAGCCAGACGCAGGGCGGCTGGGAACGCCTCGTCCGCTGCCTCGTCTGCGCCGCTCGTCTCGGGTGTCAGGTTGCTGTGGGTTGGGAATGGGGGTGGAGGACAGACTCCCGTCAGGAGGAAGGCTGCGGCGCCACTGTGCCGCAGACGATGCACACAGCACCCTGGACACGAGCTGCTTCCAGCCGCTCCGTGCACATCATCCAGTATTGTCGTGCGCATTTGAGGTCGAGAACGGCTACAAACATTATTTATTTCCAAATAGTTTTTTTAATGTTTCATTCTCCTAGACATAACGTGCAGCTTTTCTCCTGTATCTTAACGTGATGACTGTTGTCACGTTACTGCCCTCCTGCGGTGAAATAACTTTAACTTGGCCTGTGGTGAGGACTGCACCATATCCACCAGAGGGCGCTATACGCCAGTGCAGTTTCAGCAGCACCAATGTTATTCACTGAGCGTTCAGCAGAAGCTTAATGGCTGTATAAAACAACAGGACAGGCCACACATCTTCCCAGCATCTTCTGAGGAGAAGTGGGCTTCACTATGGCTTCTGCTGCACTCATCAGTGCTGGTGGTCAGTGGAACAGATCACACTGAATGACACGTGACACATGTTGTTATTCTTCCATAAGGTCAGAGGTCAGCCATCACCATTCCATTGCATTGCATTGTCCCTGATTGGTGACTGTTTTGCTCCACCTTTCTTCAGTCGGTTGCCATGTCATCCAAGTGTACATCCTTTGCTAATGCTTCTCTAGTTTTTTCCTGTCATCTGATCCTGGAGTGTGAGCAGATAGCGGAGACAAAGTTGACAAATGTCAGTATGTTTCTTCTGTATGTCAGATGTCAGACATCCGAGTAGCCAAGAGTCAGTAAATTAATGACGACACAAACTTGTATGTATTGTAAATGAAGACAAAGTGAGTTGAACAGAACCAAACTGTTGATATTTCAATCACCAGTGCAGATATTGGGCACTAAACATAAAAATTCCTTTGACCCAGTTAATTCAGTTTCACACCCAGCCCTTATCGCTGTTAGACTTTGGTGTGGAAAACATTCACAGGCTCCTTGGCCACCTGGAAATCCTTCCAGTCAAGATTCCTGTCTGAGATCGGTACGAAAAGAGTACCAGCAATAACCAGTGACCTGTGGACAGCAGAGTCCAAACACAGGCAGCAGGAGTATTTATTACTGATTAGAAGAGAACAAACAGCCACAGCATGGACAACATTCTCAGCATGTGCACCAGGACCTCACCTGCAGGCCGCTCATGAGATCCTCATCTTCAGAGGAACCCTTTTTTTTCCAGAAACAAGTCTAATTCTCTGTGAGGCCCTGGCTGAAACATGTTTGTCCATCACAGTAATACATATTGATGAAGTTGCCTTCCTGTTGTGTGCAGATGCATCACACGTAGCAGACAGATGTTGCACGCATGCGTGCTGCTGACAAGTTTGAAATACGCAGCAATGTGCGGACTAGCTGTCCTGTTTCATATTTTGGTTACTGATACAGCTTCAGCACACAAACATCTGGAAAACAGAACAGAAATGATAAATCCAGTTTCAGCCAACACAAAAACAGATAATGTGTGTGAACACAGAAACAATTCACATAATGTGCAGACAGAAAAATCAGCCAGCCCCTGAAAACATCACTTATCTGAATTCAAGCCACACCAATGACTGTATTTTTACTTGGCAGCTTGACAGTCCTCTGAAATCATTTCCCAAATCTCCAGAGCCAGTGGATGCGTCCAGAGGTAATCCAGGTACATCCGGTGTCTGAAGGTGGTGTCTGTGTCGTGACCACAAGGGGTCTTTCTCTGGGTGCGTGTCACTGCTCAAGGCAGCAGCACTGAGAAAAGTTCCCATTGAGCAGTTTTTCCTGTGGATTATCCAGTAACATTGTCTCTGGAAAGCAATTCTTATTTTTGTTCTCTGAACACAAATGCAGTATATCTTGTAAGATTAATGTGGGTGAATCGACCCTTTGACATCTCACATCAAGATATTTGCCTGGAACACAAGTGGGATTTTGGTGTTTCTTTCTTTTGCATGTATTATGTTACTATGACAACGATGCTCTGTCAAACTGGAGTAAAACCAGGGAGGTCGGTGTGTCTTTAATGCATGTCTGTCTCTCAGCTGTGCATGTAGGCCCTGCAGGCAGGTTCTGGATGATAGTCGTACTTGCTGAGGCCAGGCGGATAGTAGGTGGTGGTGAAAACATTGCTGGAGGGGTGAGGGGATGGGAAATGGTTGCAGGTCTCCTCATTCACGCGCAGATTATTCTTGTTTATTGTCTGTGACACAGAGATAAGGGAGACAGAAATTCAACGCTAGCTGAGCTACATTATCTTCTTGCCTTGCTCTGTTTAAGCTGATTAACAGACAAGACATCATACTAGAAATTAGGAGGAATGGTAACGTACAAGATGAAACCAACAGGCCCACCTTAAACTCCATGGGGATGTACTTCTCATTTTTCGGTGTGTTGTTGCCCTGCTTGTTGTAGTTGAGGTGGTTCGGAGCGCTGGGGTGAATGACTGAGGACTCCGCTGACGGCCGGTTCAGGTGGTGGCAGTAGGTGAAGGCCAGCGCGGACAGGAGAACTGCAGCAAAGAAGCTGGCAAGTCCCACGGCGAGCAACTGGAATAAGGTGAAGGCTGAGTGCAGAGGGGGTGACAGAGAGCTTGGATGAGAGTGTGTGGTGTGGTCGCATGAAACCTAACTCATTCATGCTCCAATGCAGGAGTTTAAAGATGCGCACGAATTGTTGTATCTCAAGGGTCTGAATATCACACACCTCCACACTTGATGTCGTCTCACTCTGAGACTGATGTGGGGCCTGCTCAGTTTGTTTGTTTGTTACTGTCACAGTGTTGTTGTTGTTGTCTCCCTTTGTCAAATAGCCAATAACAACTTCTCAGCACTGAAGCAGCATGAGGCCAGTTCAAAATCAATATTCAATCAACTCTGTGGTACACAACCGGCATAAATATGACTGAAACCTGGAGTACTGAATTACAATTACATACAAATCCTGATGCAACAGATGTGATAAAAGAATTAAATCCAGTACATTTTCTGTTATTACACACTCAGCTCTGGAAACTAAAATCACTGTAGGGGACAGACTTACCTCCACAGTTCTGTTCCTCCTGTCCAGGTAAAATGACTAGAGACAGACAAAACAAAACGTCAATGCAGTGAGGAGAATCTGAATCAAATTAGTAACTTTGTGAAAAGGGTGTGTGTTTACCTGGCACCTCGTGAGGCTGGCATGGCCTGGACTGGGTGACGTTGCCCTGGCAGAGACGGGCCTCAGCCTGCTGCTGGTCCGACTCACAGTGACGCGTGCGATGCTGCAGGCCCTGATCATCACAGTCCCCCCACTCCGTCCACTCATTCCGACCTGATGACCCATCGATAGCGTACAAGTGTTTATTCACACTGTTACGACCGCTGTACCCAGGACACGACTATATATACTTCAGCTGGAGTGAGTTGAGTTGAGACCGAGTTCAACAAATGTCTGTGGTCTGATGTCTTACCCCAACAGGTGTGTGTGTTACAGAGAGCCTCTTCAGTATGTAGGCCGATACAGATGTCCCCTCCGTTTGCGGGGGGAGGGCTGTTGCATGTACGCGTCCGCTGATAGTGTCCGCTCCCGCAGCTGGCTGAGCACTGGGACCAGACAGACCAGCAAGACCAGGCTCCACTTACTGGAACACACGAAGAAAGGACTTTCTTCAGCAACTTGATGATGACAAGTAAACATGGCACATAAGTCAAGTTTACCTGGGCAGGGTTTTAGGGTGCAGTCCTGATATTCCACTGGGGATCCTACGCAGGCGTTTGGGTTGGTCCTGCCTTGCGCATTCGAACAATTACGTTTCCGTGATCGAAAACCTCTTGAACACTGCTGGGAACAGCTGGACCACATTTCCCAGGTTCCCCAGTGCACATCTTGGGGCTGTGACAGAGTTTGACCACTCGTCTTCACCAGGTCATCGACCAAAGCTTTATATGGAACAGGAACAAGACATGATTTTTAGATGTAAACAAACTTTAGCAGTGAGAGAGCATTTTGTCGGAGATGTGTTGATTTTACTTTGACAGGATTTGACAGGTTTGCTCCGTCTGAGTGAAGGTAGAATCTGTATATGATTATTTCCAGTACTCACAGTCTGTCTGACATGTTCCGGACCCGTCATTCGGGCAAAATCGTGTTTCCAGCTTCTTCTTTCCCAACTGCAGTTGCTGGGGGTCGGGCAGTAGCGTCCGGCAGGTGTACCTGAACCTCTGTTCTAGGCGCGATCCGTCTTGGCTGACGTTAACTGGCATCCAGGGTGTCCAAGGTGTGTTGCGGCGTACTTCAGGGCAGGCCTCAAGGTTACAGGCCTTATACTCCTAAGATTGGACAGACAATCGTACACTTACTGCCAGTGAAAAGTCTACTAACCCAGTAAACAATGAAACTTTTCTGTTGGTTATAAGACCTTAATTCTTAACTAAAAGCAGTACCAAGGCACAACCAGGACAGTTGTTTCCTTTCTCACAAGTTCTGGTCCTGGAGTGGACCCCTCCTCCACATTCAGCACTGCAGTGAGCCCAAGGTCCCCACGCTGTCCACGTTACAGGTAGAGGACAAGGTTTTTTCTCATTGCAAAGCCTGAAATCACACAGACGATGTTACACCAGCACTATCCCCTGGATAAACAGTGGTGAATGACAGTTTAGTCTATTCCATCCCCACATATTACCTCTCCTCTCGACCTTGGCCAGCACAGATTCGACCACCGTGACGAGGCGAAGGGTTGTTGCAGGACCGCTGACGCACTTCAAAACCAATGCCACAACTGCTGCTGCACTCACCCCATGCAGACCAGGGAGTCCAGCCGCCGTTCCTGAGGAGGAGCGCGAGGTTAGTTGCCTACATTTGCTGGGCGGTGTCCAGTCATCGGTTGAACAGACCTGGAACAGTTTGCCACCTGAATGGTGGGGCCCTTACACTCAACGCCACCACATCGCGCCACAGGTCCGTTACACGAGCGGGACCGACACACACAGCTGCTGATGGAGCCCTCGCCGTCGTCATGGTTACAGGGCTTCCACAGTTCCCACGGGCCAAAACCACCGTCCTGTGTCAGGTTCTGTATCTTCAGAGAGGATTTGAGAGAAGCAATAATAGAGTCACAGGAGCCTTATAATTACTTTCGGAGCAACAGTTCATGTACATATGTGTGTCTCACTGGGCACTGGGTGATGTTTTGGGTCCACTGGTTCATGTTGGAGCTCTCCTCAATGGTGGTGCACCGCTTCTGTTTGAGATCCCAGCCACAATAAGGGTCCCGGGCTTCCATGCAATGACTGGAGAAGAAAGATGACAGTGTGATTATCTGAGACTGAAGGCCAAATGTTTTTCACCATCAACAAAAGCTTAGGCTGTGGATTTCACCTTCATCCAACATTAAGTTCATAAGAGTGCCGACCGATTAGCACCACTTGACTGTGAGTGACAATGCTCGTACCGTTCGGTGGGATAGCTGGAGCAGCGCTCTAATGGAATCTTCACCAGTCTGTCATCAAGCCCCACAAATAAAGACCTGTCACCGTGGAGGATCTGGAGGCTCTTGATTGGCTGGGTGTGACCCTCAGGGAGGATCCTGAGCTCCTCCAGGTAGCAGCCGTGAAGGCTTTTATTGGTTGTGGAAAGAGTCTTCAGGATGGTGCCATATTCTGATTGACAGACAAGGAGAAAGAGCTGAGGTGACGATGATGGGGTCTGCTGGTGAGCATCCTTCCTAGGGGAACTACTTGTAGCAGAGTATGCGTTTAAGTCCTAATGCCCACCAGTGCCGATGTACATGACATGGTAGAGAGTGTCTCGGCCCTGCACGACGTCCACCACCAACTTGGAGAAGCGTACGTTGTCCTGAGTGAGCAGAGGGTTGACTGTCACCGGCTGGACCACATCGTTCATGAGAAAGAGCCGCTGAGCGTCCTGGAGGCTGCGTTCAGTCAGGTTCCCCCCGGGCCCGTCCTCCTCCAGAGTGCCACACTGAAACAGTCCCGTGATTTGTTTGTAACAACAGTACAGAGATGAACAGCGATGAGGCTGCAGTCTGCTCAGTGTTACCTGAAAATTGGGTATGGGGTTTGCGGTGAAGAGCCAGGCAGTGCGGGGGTTCTCCTGGTAGCGGAAAGGTCCATTGAAGGCCAGCGTGATGGAGCTCAGATTGAAGGCACACACAGCTGAAGCTGAGATGCTGTTCCTGATGCCGGATGTCATCACATTCATTTCTCAGGACCACAGCGACTACTGTCACACTACTCCTGTCATATCATACACGATCAAATGTTTGAACCAAACTCACACATTAGTGGTGAAGATTCCATAGATCAGGTCCTGCTCCGGTAGGTAGAAGGTGCTCTGCAGTTCGTTGTAGTAAAAAGGAATTTCTCCCGAGCGGGAGCAGTTCAGACGAGCCTTCATAAAGGTGGTCCAGGTGTCCTCCAAAAGGAAACGGCCGCCCATATCGTTTTTACACACCCGGGCCACACGGGAGAACACCGTCTTCCCACAGTCATTTTCAACAGCAGTTTCTCTCAGGAAGAAGTAGGCAAAGTGACCGATGTCGTAAACAGACACAAAGTGAGGCTCTGGAGGGGCAGAGGAAGAGTTCATGTCCTTCATTAAAGATCAAGAGGCAAATGATTTGTGGGTTGTTCAATGATGTAGCAGCAACGTACTAGTTATATATGAATATTACTATTGCTCAGATCTACTTACCATTGAGCCATTTGGAGTTGTATTGCGCAGTGCGCAGAGGGGGCATCTTCCCCAGGCTCCTGTAAATGACAGGATCACGTCCTGAGAAGTCAATCACTGTGGCGGCGTACAGCTCGCCCTTCTCCGTCAACATGGCGGTGGAGTTGTGGCGAGGGTCATAGGGACATCGGGCCACACCGTTCACCGTGTCCAGTGCGTGACTGATGTTCTCAATCTGACAGAGAGGGAGAAGAAGAGTGTAAAGACGACGGAGCAGGTAATCGACCCGTCGATGAGGTTCTTGTGCCAACCTGTCTGGTTATGCAGACGGGTGTGAAAGCATTGGTCCCACATGTGAAGAGCGTCCGCCCACTGATCAACAAAACACGGACATAGTTCTGACACTCCTCCTGGAGACAAACAATGTCAGCAGCTGTTTGAAAGATCACACATTTCTTTATCATTTGACGCGGCACACAACCTCGGACTTCCCCTTGCTCTGACAAGAATGCCTTTTGTCCTCGTCAGGAGCCCACTCTGTCACCTGGAGGAACAAGACACATACAAATAACTGAATAAAAGGATGTTGTTTGCTGTAAGCGATTTTGCGGGATTTTCTACAAAAGACTGAACATTTACATGTACGCACACCTGGGTGACACAACACTCTGTCTGACAAGGGTTTGGTGTTAATTCTCTGATGCACCGGTGGTGATGGCATGCAAATACATACAGCTACAACATCACGGCTAAAGCAAGGAAGACATGGCTGAAAAACATGGCTTTTTTTCTATGTAGATTTCAGAATGTGGAAAACAAGTTAATCACATGAATTAAACATGTTCAGGGTTGTGCCGACTCTACAATATCAGATCTGTTTAGGCCATAAAAAGAATTTCTGACTGGTGATGCAAGTCAAAAAATATTACCTGAAAACGGCAACAGATAAACATTATTTGAAATGTGTTTTGTTCATTTTAGATATAAGCACACTACCTGTATAAGGGAGGCGTTGCTCAAACTCAGTCTGAAGAGGAAGTTTCTGCAAAAAATGTTTTCAGATAAAGCATTTATTTTGTAAGATTTTATTTCTTTCTCTTTATGTGTTTAAATAGGGAGTAGTGGTAAGAGGCAATGTCATAAATAGGTCATAAATACTAGTAAATAGTGCAAAATATTCCAAGTATGCCTTCCCACCTTGCTCCAACTATGAGTTGGTTTCTGCTCAGGTCCAGGGCCAGCTGGGAGAAGTCCTTCGCTCCTGGATGAGAGAAGCCTGACATCCACGGCCTCAAGGCTGGATGAAGAAAGACACTGATCAGACCAGACCAGACATGGAGGTTTGTGTTTCCTCCTTTGTCTTTGTCTTTATTGTCGGAGTCACTCACCTTGGTATGAGACGACAGGATGCTCCTTTCTGTCGCAGTCTGCAGGTTTGATGTCCTGGGACAGACACACAGACGAACAGATGACCAGCACAAGGCCACAGGGGGAAAGGACCCACGCCCCCCACCCCGACGTCACCATAGCTACCACCACATCCAGTCTTCTAGAAGGTAATCAGAACCCCCTGTGGGAACACAAGAGACATCAGTCAGCGGAGGAAGAGCCACATTACATTTGATAAAACAGCAGTTTACACTTCCAACTTCCCTGCCTGTCCATCAGTCTGAATTCGTTTTGCTGGTCGGCCCCTATGCTGTTCTCTCTGGGTGTCCAGCCCCTCGATGTCAGCAGAGCTCAGGCATGGCTAATTCACCTCAAAAGGCTCCAGCCGCCAGTCCCTCTAATGCAGACTCGGAAGCCGAGGGTGCCATCAACAGAGCTCTGTCTGACTGAAGAGACCCATTGAGAGACGAGCTCAGGCCCAGAGCCAAACATGGGGCGTGAACCTTGAACCGGGAGCCACATGAAGGCTCTTCATGTCTGAATCCATTTATTTCTATCACATCTAATAAAACACGATCATTTGACAGTAATGATAAGTGATGACGAGGAAAACTGACATGGAACAAGGCAGACCCACCTCAGAGTTACAGCATTTTCTACTCCAACCTTCTTTTAACCTCCAAACAACTGCTGTGGGAGCTGGACAATAGTTCAGTTGGTGTCTGTCTGTCTTCTTCCCAACGGGGTGACTGAATGCTGCTTAATGAAGCGACAGCAGCAGAGCAGACACCGCTGGCCTCGCTTTGTTTCATGGCTCTACTCCACTCAACACCCATGGCCTGATGTCCTGGGGTTGTCTGCTCGCTACAACGAACCCCAGCAGCACCAGACATCACTCCAAAACATGACAGAATGCTGTGAGAAGTATTTTGGGTCAAATATATTAAAAATAGTCTGAATGAGAGTTAAGTGAGGTAAAAACACTGTGAAGGTGGCAAAGTACTCTGTGTGCTTTTCTTGCATGTCAGAACATTCATTCATTCATGTTGGAAAAAACACAGCAAAGCCTCAACAACCTGAGAGGAGATTAGAAGCACCGAGCGTCCAGGTCATGTGACCTGTGTGTGTTTGGACTGTGGGAGGAAAAGCTTGGGAACACGGAGGGAACATGTGACTTCCAGACAGAAAGGAACCCAGACAGGTTTTTTTTTTACCACGGATACCGTCATTGCTGTTGTTTTAATGTGCTGTGTTCTGCTTATTTGTCCACTGCTCAGCTACAAACATCACATGGAGTCGTGGAGAGAAAGTGCAGACACGTCTGAATGAATATAGAGTGACATGATGCATCCTGAAAGTTCTTAGAAAGAACTGGATGTTGACTCATATTGTAGTAGCTGTTGTGCTGGTGCAGAATACCCACAGAAATTCATTCATTAGAAAGGAGCTTCAGCACATTAACTTGGAAATAATGAAATGCATGTGGAGATGGAAGAATAATTGAATGTATGAAATGTGTATCTAACATCCACCAGGTACACACTTTTCTCCTCATTAATTTAACTATAGATTTCCAGAAACTGAAAAACTCAACTGGTCTTTGAGTCTCCCTGAAGAGGAATCTGTAGAGCATTTACCCTGCATGATTTCTGCCTTCACAACCTGCACTATATCCATATATAGACTGACCGCTCAGTTACATTGACCATCATTACCAGCACACGATTTACTCAAATGCTTCATGTCGAACGTAGCATACACACCATGTACGGTGAAGTCGTGATCACAATCAAGATTGTTGCAGAAAAAATGTCGCACACGTCCAGAGTAACTTGAGCTGTGAAGGTTAATGGGTCTAGTTGCTCCACAGGCTCCACATTTTACAAGTGTTTGGACAAAGTGTTACTGTGGCACTCCATCACCGTTGTGCAAAGTTTACACAGCGTAGTTCTCCTGTCGAGCTCTTTTCTTTGGAGCACAAGCCAGTGACGGAAGCCCGTTGAACCTGCCATTTTTGCATACATCGCACAAGTAATGCGACAACCAGAAATGACACATTACAGTGTCCATTCAAAATGAACGTAGTGTGTATTTTCAGTGAGCTTCTCGTCTGCGTTCAAAACATTCTATTCATTCGCGTTGGCTTTGTCTGCAGATGCAGTAGAACATTTGAATCCTTTCACATGCCAAAGGCACGGCCCTCCCTTGCTGGGTGTCACTTGGAAAATGAAAGACATGACTCGACGGAGGAGGGAATGCAGCAAGGAAGACAGTTTTTTGAAGGGGTTTTCGTGTTGAACATTTTAAATTGAGCTGCACATGGACATGCAGAGACAGCGGGGTACTAGAGAATTGGATAGATCTGTTGATCACATGTCAGCATTCATTTATCTGATACCCCCCTTGGCATCCAAAATCGAAGAATGTCTGACCTCTATATATGAGCTCCTTGTCTGGAATATCTCCACCCGAGTTCTTGGACTCCATCCACAGAGCATCAAAAGACACAGTGGAAACCTTCAGCCTCCCTCCACCCCAAAGCTGCCATTCCAAACTCCAAATTCCTCCTCGAATAAAAACAAATTCCAAGATGTTTCAGTATCAGCCTCCACCTGACCAATCCTGAGTCTTCAACTATAGACACCAGTAATATTACATAGCAATGAAGTCCGTTCACAGACATGCAGGAGGCATCCAGAATCTCTCCATCAAAATATTCAGAGTGGACCATTTCCGAAACAGATTTCTTAGCTCCTTCCTACAGCGGTGAATGGCCTCTCTGTGCAACCTGCCAACTATCTGCCAGTGGCCGCTCTCTTTTACAAGTGAATAGACTGAGTTTAGCCACAGTGAAAAAGACACACTAACGTGCCATGGTTGCACCAACAATGGTCGCTCGGGTAATTTGCCAAAGCTAATGATGCCGGTTTGGCCCCGGCCAGAGGAGGTAGAGAGCAGGAATCCTAAAGAGGCACACAGCTGCACGGACCTCTCCTCCCATTTCCCTCCGTCTTTCTCTTATCGCTCCGTCTCCTATCATGAACCCACTTGTTTCGTGCAGATGATAAGAATGTCTTTGTGATGTGAAATGGATCGGTTACTGACCAACCAAGTTCTTTCAGTTATTCAACCACAAATGTTCATTCTGCGATGTCATTTTAGCATTATTTAGTTAATGCAGCTAATTTCTTTTTTCATTTTATTATTGCTCCATATTCTATTGTATTTCTATTCTCAGTTGGAGCTGCTGTCATGAACATTTTTGTTAGTTCATGTGTGTACCTGTGTAACTTGTGCTGTCATCACTCTCATCTACTTATTATTACAGGCCATATTGATTCATTATACCGAATTATGACTATAATTCTGTAGTAATAACTACATAACCCATTAAAAAGCAATGAAAATTGCTTCTGTAATTTCTGTAATAAGTGCCAGCTGATTGTAGAATTGAGATGATGATTTTAATAATCATATGCAAATCTTGCTACTTCTGGTGCCCAAACCAGCTTTTCACCAAAGGATATGATCCATCTCTTTATCATACGTCAATGATGAAAAGACAGTTTTTCTATATTTGCCGCCATGATTGATGCAAGAATAAGAGTCGTATGTCAGCTTTTTTTCCCCATGTAGACGACCTGCTGATCTTTTTCTCTCTCTCCATGCTTGTTTAAGTACACTCATTACCTGTTACCATTACCTGCCAGTGTTAACCCGCATCTCCCCATGCTACATGTCCCCAAAGCCAGAAACACAGAGATTCACATTGAGAGTGTCAAGGGAAAGCCAGGTGACACAGAAGTGACCCTGCAGAGAGGAAACGGACAGAAGAAGCAACACAACTAGCAGAGCAAGAAGAAGAAGAAGTAATGGCACTGCATCAGCCAAAACTCCACATGGGATACACGCATGGATACACACATTATTCACCAAATATAGTGCAAAGCAAACCTACTTGTTCACCATGATGAGACTGAACCAGTTAGAGGCGAATGAATGGATCCTGCTTCACATGTTGGAAGTGACGAGAAATATGACAAACAAAAGCGAGAACCTGTAACACATCGACAAACAGGGGCACGCTGGCCAGACTGTGTGTGGGAGGCGGGGGGAGCAAAGGGGTGTGTGATAGAGGAGGTGGGGGAAGCATTCCTGTTTGTGCTGGGCAAACTGTTACTCGTGTCCAGAGAGGGTGTGTGTGAGTGTCTGGATTGTTATTTTGCTGACATCCTGTCCTTGATGAGTTCATTTTCTGCCCCTGGTTTGAGTTTTTAAAAAGGAGTCGTATAACTGGAGGTGCAAAACAGTCGGTGTCTTACTGTGGAGAGTTGGACTGATACAAAGTGTATGTGCTAGTCCTTCTGTAGCTGTGTTTTCACCATACACACACAGTAGCGCTACAGGTACAGTAAAATGACTACTAGCTGTCAAACGTGTGTGGATGTGTGCAATCTCTTAAGAAGTGCCCAAAGTGTAAAAAAACGCCAACAACAATACAAACCTAACCAACATGAAGTGTTTTGTCCTCACAGTGTATTGTCTTTTTTCCCCCAAATGATTTCAGTGATTAAACAAGGATATAAAATGAGCATTGGTGTTGGTCAAACACCGCAAAAGTACCATGAGTGTGCAAATGAATCAGGGGACAGAGACATTAACACACACAAACATTTGTTTACCTAAACAAACAACTCTGCCCTGCAGACTCACCCTTATTGGTCGTCTGAACATCTCCATCATTCACGTGTTTCAAACTGGAACCTTTGAAACAGAGCAATATTCTCCAAATATGTAACTTGTGCTAGTTGCATTCCAGTCATTTTGTCATTTAAGAACTTTCTTCCACAACAAAACAGGCAAAAGTAGAATAAAACCACAGAAAACTTGACATGTCTATTGTTCTGTGGGCTGAATTGATGTCACCACAGGAGGATGAACCCCGTCTGAGAGGATGGATGATAAACTTCAGGATGACCTCCTCTGGGTCTGTTTTTACAGCCGTCCAATCTCTGCAGAGACTGAAAGATTGCAGGCTGAGGAAGAGGAGGAGACCAGCACGAGAGAAGCATAGCCAGGTTTGTCAACTGGTGTGGGGCACATCAGACAAAGTGCCTGAAAAAAAGGCTTAAAGGCAAGGTTTAAGCACAATGTATACGCCCAGAAAATATTTTCCTGGGAAATAAAGTAGGTAATTTGGCAGGAACCGAATTAAACATGTTTGCTGTCATATTTTGTCTGTTTTTTAGCGTCACATGGAGTGGATGTATATTTGCAAACATCCAGATGAGTGGACAACAGAAACAGAAACATGAAATCCAAGAGATTCAGAGTGTGTTTGTCCACCTTTCCTCTTCACACCTTCCGCCACGCCGATGTTTGCTGATGAGAGCAAGAATGTCAAAATCTCAGGTTTGTTGTTGCCTGTCTTGTTTGAATGTGAGAAATAAACTGTCAAGGAAACGGGACAAAGTAATAAAAGCAATGGAACACATGCTGCATGTTACTTTCATTAAAAGTAACACCACTTCTACTAATTACATGGTTTCAACTTCATGAAATTGAAAGGAAATCAGTCCATTAATCTTCGCAAATCCATGGCCAGCTGCAAAGGAGGTCTGCAGTGGTTAGCCAACAACTCTTAACCCCTGAAACCAGCCCCGTGCCCCCATCTCCCCCCTCACTGCGCCACCTTCAATGGCTGCCTTGTCCGACACACAGCACACCACTGTGAAACAGGCCCGCGTGTCATTGAGAAATATTGACTTTTAGTAGTTCAAAAACTCTCCTCGCTCCGCTGTAAACAAGCCTGTCTGTGTTGATATGCAAAACAAACGCACCAGTCACTGAGGTTTACCTCTCGACTGAATAATAAATCTCTCTCACACAAACACACACACACACAAGTGAACAGAGGGCAGATACAGCTCAGTGATGTCACAGCAGACAGACAATGATGCTCCGGGGTGTGAAATGTACTTAATGTACATAAGGACATTTGTCATCAGAGGGTGAATGAGGAACAGTTGAAACATACATGAGCATGAAGCGTGTGTGTGTGTGTGTGTGTGTGTGTGTCATCGTCTCATGTACAGTTCATCTCCCGTTTATTTACTTATGTAGGAATAGAAATGCAAAATATGAGAGGTGTTTTTGGAAGCGATTTGTTGACCAACTACCGCTGGGTGTCAAGACTGCACATTATAAATCTTTCGCATAACTGTCACTGATTAGTCATAAACCAACCCAAGCATGTACGTGACAGCTAGGGCCCTATGTTACATGTTTACACGGGGCCCAGCGTGTCTAGTTGTTTGTCTAGTCATGATGGTTGTTATCAAATGTTGCTATCGTTTAATATAATGTCGAGAAATAAGAAGAAATCATGTCTTCATGTTAGGGAATAAAGGTCAAGCACACAGCTTCGGTGTCTCCTCTATGTGAAGAGGGAAAACCTCAACACCAAGCCGCCTGTCTATCAACTCCTCTGCCCTAAACCTACTCTTTCTCCCTTCACCATTTTTCCCCCTGCTTTTCCACTTCAGTCTGACCTCGGGTGAGACTGTGGAGGTCTGTGGCCGATACATTTGACACATTCAAAGGTGGTGGTGGTGGTGGGGTGTCCATGTTTTTAGTGGAAACACGCCTGTCTATTACCAGCTATGACGCTAATGTGTGGAATAAAATGTAAAGACCACGACGTGTGCAGCAAACCCTGTGGTCATTCCTAAAATAACAAAAGATAAATTCAGATGACACTACAGTTAAAAAAATAAATAAAAGTCTGATGCAAACGTGATGCAAGAAAAAAATGCAGATCCTAATCCAAGAACAATAATTTAATATCATTTGAATTATCAGTTAGAATCAGAAGATATGGAATATATAATCAAATGTGCTAAAATGTGCTGAACACAGTGTTTTTACCTGAGACAGCACAACTGCAGGTATGTTCAGGGTTTGGGTTAATTTCACAGTCAGAATGAAAAACCCAGATTAAATGTAAAGTATCACCCTCTCCTCTCTCTCAACATTTTGACAACAATACAAAAAACATACATCACTATTCATTTCAATTACTTTTTTTGTCAGTGAAACACGCAAAATGTTCATAGACTCGTATCTTTTCTTTATCAATCCATTAACTTTGAAATGTGTTTCCCAGAAGAATCAGGTCCTTAAATGCATTTACATGAACTCTACGAGTTTATGGATGCCAGCAAGAAAACAGATCTTGATATGTGTGTGTGTGTGTGTGTGTGTGTGTGTGTGTGTGTATGTTAAATGACCCAATAGTAAGTTGTAATAATAGTAAACTTAGAGATTTTGCATCAATAAAAAAAATAATTTTCTGCTGTATTCTATTTTTCTTAAGTGAAAAATCTTACCTTTCTTCTCACTCATCTTCTCATCGTGACTTCAGAGGTCTGGACTGAGGTACTTGTGGTGCCAAATCCAGGAGTGTGGACTGTGCTGCTCCAGCTGCAGGTTGGAATTCACACCACTGGGGTTGATGTCCAAAATATGCACAGCAGTTCTGTCTCCATCCATTGCTCCATGATCAGGAGTGTCCCTCCATCTAAAGCATCATGATTACAGTGACATTCTGAGACTAGTGATGAGCCCAAGGAACGACATGAGATGTTTAATGACCAATGTTAAACTGATGAACCACTCTTATCTTTTATTTGTTCTCTTTTAAATTACACAGCATTTGTTAATGAGTTGCTGGCTATCAATTGGAATCTAATTTCCAATTGATTGAGAACCCTGCACGGAGGATTTACTGAACAAAACTTGGCTGCCATCTAGTGTGGATCATGTGGAACATGTGTGATTTTCCTATTATTGTCATGATAGTTAATATCTTGTTCCCTGTAAACAAAAGTAAAAGTAATGACCTTTACTAAAATTGCAGCAGCTCCATTCCCCATGTGACTGACACATACTGTACATATATGATGATATGATGTTATCTGTGTTATCGGTGTGACAGTAAGTAATCCCGTTAAATGTCATATTTACTCACAGATGTTCAATCGGTTTTATTCACAATGCTAAATCATTTATTTACAGATGCACTGTGGTGCTTTGAACAATATCCTGACTGCTGTTAAAGCAGCTTTAAAACAAAAGGTGAACACATCTGTCAATTGACTTGCACGGGAACGACCAAGCGTTACTTTTTTTTCTTTTTCTTTTTCTTAATTGTCCATTTTCCCGCGCCTAAGTAATTCCCTATTAGCGAATAGGAAGAGCGTCTTCACTTTCTGCTTCCGTTTGGAGCCAATCGACGACGGGAATTCATCTTTGAACCAATCGTGTGTCTCCCAGAAACTCCCCTGGACCAATGAGTGTTGAGTACAGTGATGACGCAACCATCGGGGCGGGTGTCGGGTCCTTCGACCGGAGCGAGTACTGCTACCGGGTTCAAGTCGCCGCTTCTCCACCCGGCTGGATTTTCTCAATCTCACTGCAATGGCGGAACAACAGCAGTTCTACCTCTTACTGGGCAACTTGATGAGCACTGACAACAATGTCAGGAAACAGTCAGAGGTGAGACGCCAAGACAGGCTTCAGCATGGTCGACAAGTCCGGGGAATGTAGCAAACAGCCGGTGGGTTAGCCGGAGCTAGCTAGCTGTTATCTTAGCCGCTGAGGAAGCGTTCACGGCTGGTTCGGGAGCCCACGTGCAATGAAGCCCCCACTGAGTCTCAGTTAGCTAATGCTAACCTCCTGGAGGATGTTGCGTAGTTGCTTATACATGTTATCACATAGGTGCTGACCACATACGTCTTTTTGACTCTGCATTGATGTATATGTTTGTGTCACGCTAATTGAACGACACAATGAGATGTGCTAGTATGTCTTAAGTATTGTCTCAGCTGACAGCAGCTGGTCACCTATCTAGTAAGTTAGCGTACAGGAAGTAGCACGACTCTTAGCAGCGTTAGCCTGTATACTGTAGCTCGTAAGCTAGCGTCAGCCAACGTGGTTTGTGTTCACATGAAAGGGGATGAATTTGGAAACAAGCCTTCATGTCAGGTTGTAGGGAGTCGTAAAATGTCTTAAAGCATTAAACTGCGTTCAGGACGGGGCAGCTCAGAGGACGACAAAGGTTCGCAGGACGTTGTTTGTGCAATGGCCTTCGGTCTTTTTGTTTTAAAGTGTTACATAGAGCTGTTTACATTCATACGTCATGCTGTTTCATGTGACTCGAGTGGTGATTTATACCACTTACAGCTACTCCAAGGTTGGTCTTCGTTCATATTAGTGGCTATCAGAGGATTTGTTTGGGCTGCCCCATTCACTCTCTCCCACCACGTCGAGTCACTTGACGCGCCAAAGCTTTGCCACCAACACAGCCTCCCTCTTTCACAGCTGATTTCATAAGACCTGATTGAATCTTATCACATCACTCTATCAGTCAGCAGGTTTCTTTTATGAAGCACCGACTGTCGGCCGCGATGCTAATCTCAGTGGAATCCAACATTTACAGGAAAGCTCCCCTCCTGTCTTGTACGTACAATAGCAATAGATCTGTGTAAAGAGAACTTCTAACCCCCGGTACTAGATAAGGTCATTGTTTTCCCAGGGTAGCACTACATAGTGTGGCGGAAACACTGGATAAGTAACAATTATGTCAGAAATGCTTCATATTGGTTATTTTGCATCGGTGGCCAGTAGGACATTACCATACTATTGCAACTTTCGAGCTGTTTTGTTATGCAAATGAACACACTTAAAAGGGCATTGATGCACCGAGATCCATTATCCAACAGAAGTGGCTGCTGTTTTTTTTGGCACTGTTTTTTACCATTAGCACCATTTATACACAATCACGGGTTGCATTTTTCTGAGGGCACACCCAAGTTTTCTTGTCACCAGCAGAACTCACCCATTTGCATTTCCTCTAAAGCTTTAATGAGCCACTTTCAGGACGGTGTAGATTTAAAAAAAAACTCCTGTACCGTTTCATAGAAACTTGACTGCAACAATCCCGGATGCTTTTTGTGCTCTGCCTTGTTTTAGCTCTATTTGAAGTGTCTAAATGTGGCTGGAGACATTGTTGTGTTGTATTTTGAGTGGTTTGCTTTGTAGCCACTTCACCAAACACCCTCCAATGTCTTTCATAAAGCTTTGATGTGAACGAGACTTCAGTGTAGACTCAAGCTACATCAGCATCACAGTGTCATTTTGTGAGCTCACTCATGTTGGAACGGCTTCATGATTCCTGTGTTAGGTTAAGTCTGCCTCAGTTGGAGATCGCAGTGGAGAATGGCATGCATGTGCAAAATGGCAATTCTTACACCATAATTAAGGCAACCTTGGCCCTCGCACATGTAGAGATTCATTTTCCACATGGTGAAGGCTACAGTGTCTGTGGAATCTACATCTGTTCTCTTTCTAACCACTGTCATTTATTTCTTTGCAGGAGACCTATGACACCATCTCTGGTCCGACAAAGATCACATTCCTGCTGCAGGCTATCAGAGATGCCGCTGCTGCTGAGGAGGTTTGAGCATTCACAATTATTTCAGGGGAAACTAAAGATGTAATGGATGTCACCTGCCTTCCCTGTGAATTATGTCAGCATTACTACTTCAGTGAAATCTGTATCTGTCTGATACACTCTCACACCAGACCTTATGATGTACATTTTTTATGTTGTTTCTGTGTGTTCCGTGTTTTACATTCTTTCCACGCTGTATTTTTCATATTTTGTGTTGTGTATATTGCATTTGTACCGTAAATAGAGGGGCGTTCTATTCTACTTTAGCCTTTTTATGAAGGAAGGAAAGGATCGTTGAATGCTTGTTTTTGCATTTTTCATAATAAATTCTAGAATCACCACAGTAATATACAACCTCAGGTGAAAAGCTCTCTGGAGTCCCACAGTCAGATAGAATGTAATGTTGTTGTTGTCACATCCGTGTCTGACAGGTTTGTCTTGAAGTTATGAGTCAGCGATTAGACATCCAAGCAGTTATGTTTACTCATTCTAACAGCTGCTTGGTCCCTCATGCTTTCCCCTTCCTTTACTACCTCAAGGCTGATATTTTTAGTCTTGAAATGGGAGCAGACCGAGAGGCAGTGCTACTGGATCACTGATTCTGCAGCTTTTTTTCATTGGTTAATGACTCACAGGTGGGACAGCTAAATTTAACATCCACGTCACCCGCAAATGTATTGTTTGTTCTGCTGCGTTCTTATAATTCATAACTTTTGTGGGTTGTGAACAGACTGTTCACGAGGAATGAACAAATATACACTTCAAATCATTCTCCCTGACCAAACGTGGTTCATTTTATTGAAGGATTGGTTCCGATGAGGCCCTGAATAAAGCTGGTGTTTTCCCCCTCAGGTCAGACAGATGGCGGCCGTTCTTCTGCGACGCCTTCTGTCGTCATCCTTCGAGGAGATCTACCCCGGCCTGACGCTGGAGATGCAGACGGTCATCAAAACAGAACTACTGGCTAGCATTCAGCAGGAGACCTCACCTAACATCCGCAAGAAGGTCTGCGACATTGCAGCGGAGCTCTCACGCAACCTCATTGGTAATGCGCTGAAGAATGTACTTGCAAATATTTCCTGTGAGGGCAATCATATTTGAATGTGTGTGATGTATGCGTGTGTCTTGTGTGCATGCCAACATTAAACATGTTGTATAACTGCATTGATTTATTTCAGATGATGACGGGAACAACCAGTGGCCAGAGGTGCTCAAGTTTCTGTTTGGCTCTGTCAACTCCGACAACGTTGGCCTGCGAGAAGCTGCTCTGCACATATTCTGGTGAGACGCCGATTATTCCTAAGATTTTCACCTTTGCGTGTCATCACGGTATAAAAGTGGCTGAGCGTAGTGTCAACTTCGTTCCAGGAACTTCCCTGGAATCTTTGGCAACCAGCAGCAGCATTATATGGATGTGATCAAGCGCATGCTCGTCCAGTGTATGCAGGACCAGGCCCATCCACAGGTACAGTCTGAGGGCTGTGGTTCATCATGTCGTTTCTTTATTTCAGTCACTGCATATTTACTGTAAACAATCCTTCAGATCCGCACCCTGGCAGCCCGGGCTGCAGCATCATTTGTTCTGTCCAACGAAAGCAACACAGCACTCCTGAAACATTTCTCGGACCTGCTGCCAGGCATCCTGCTGGTAAGATACCAGGAACTAAGTGACTCCAAACTGGGTCAACGTGGAACTCTTGCTGTTTTAGAAGGAGCTTTTTAGTGATTCTATATGATGCCTGAACATGATATTTGAGTTCTGACTGACGTTGCCATCCTGATATTAATGCACGTTTAATGGCGGGCACATTTGGGCCGGGTTGTTTTTAACAAGGAAGCTCCAAGTTAAAAGTCCCAACTGAGCTGCTTGTTTGCCTTTTAAAAGAGGCGTGTCTTGTCAGCTGACAGAAACATGTCACTGTTTGCACCAAAAAAGAAGCAATGGAGAGACCAATCACAGCAATTAACGTGTTCTTTTCTGCTGTGTTCATTTTGTAACCTCAGTATAATGTAAACTTACTTTTTGTGATATAGTTGTGATTGGTTTCATCTGTGTTTGGGATAAGACACTGGGATAACCCTTCTGTTGCTGCTTCATCAGGCTGTGAATGAGTCGTGTTACCAGGGAGACGATTCTGTGCTCAAGTCTTTGGTAGAAATTGCAGATACGGCACCTAAATATCTGAGACCAAACCTGGAGGCCACACTGCAACTCTGTCTGAAGGTGAGATGAAACCGGAATGACTCCTGAAGTCCTAAAGAAAACAGTGTTGTGTGTCCTTTGAAAAGTTAATCGGTTAAAGAAAAGAATGACCATTGTTCAGTCTGACAAAACTTGCTTTTGAAGTTTTTACATCTTTTCAGCTCTGTGCAGACACAAACCTGACTAACATGCAGAGACAGCTGGCACTGGAGGTCATTGTCACCTTATCTGAGACAGCAGCAGCCATGCTGAGGAAACACACCGCCATTGTGGCTCAGAGTGGTGAGAACATCACTTGTGGTTTATTACCACTCAAAAGCTGCATCGGGTTACTAACGTGGTGCTGCTCACTCAGTGCCCCAGATGCTGGCTATGATGGTGGACCTTGAGGATGATGACGAGTGGGCCATGGCCGACGAACTGGAGGATGATGACTTTGACAGGTAATGTCAAAAGTCCAACCTGAAATGACTGAGTGCTGCCGAATTCAGCGACGCAGACATGGACAGAGCTGTTTTTCATCTGTTTCTGCTCCTGATCACCAACAGTAATGCCGTAGCAGGAGAAAGCGCTTTGGACAGAATTGCCTGTGGTCTTGGAGGAAAGATCATTTTGCCGATGATCAAACAGCACATCATGCAGATGCTGCAGAACTGTGAGTCCAGTGTTTTCTTCTCCTTGTGTTGTCGAACCCACCTGAAGGTTCTGATTGTGTCTGCCAGGCCTTGATGCATGTGAGCTCCTCCCTCTGTTCTCTACATCACTCCACTGCCTCAAGCACTCACTGCTTCTACCCAGAGAGAAAGGGATTTTCTATCTTCTGCACAAATAGAATGTGATTTCGGTAGATCTGTTTGGTTCTTACTGAAAAGTGACCTGCTGGGTCTCAAACTGCCGTCAGCTCAGTGTGCCACCTCTGTTTGTCACTAGCTGACTGGAAGTACCGCCACGCTGGGCTGATGGCGCTGTCGGCCATCGGTGAGGGCTGCCACCAACAGATGGAAGCCATCCTCAACGAGATCGTCAGCTTTGTGCTTCTCTTCTGCTCCGACCCAGTAAGAACCTTTGCGTCTGCTTGTGATCCGCTCTGTTAGACGGTCGTCTTCTCCGATGCTTCGGAGTCTGAGTTGACTTTTTTTGCCTCAGCATCCGAGGGTGAGATACGCTGCTTGCAATGCCATTGGACAAATGGCCACAGACTTTGCCCCGACCTTCCAAAAGAAGTTTCACGATAAGGTGAGTGTGAGAACAATGCAACTGTTGCAGTGGTTGCAGATTTTTTTTTAAATTTAAAGGTACACCTGCCCTCCCTCCAGGTGATTTCTGCGCTGCTTCAGACCATGGAGCAGAGTAACCCTCGGGTGCAGGCACATGCTGCTGCCGCCCTCATAAATTTCACAGAAGACTGTCCCAAATCTCTGCTCATCCCTTATCTGGACAGCTTGGTGCAGCACCTCCATGTGATCATGGTGGCCAAACTACAAGAGGTACAGGTTATAGCAGGAGTAAAGCCCGTAAATGGTTCAGCTGAGTGCCACCAGTTCCCTCTCTCCCCAGTTAATCCAGAAGGGCACCAAGCTGGTCCTGGAGCAGGTGGTGACGTCCATCGCCTCGGTGGCCGACACAGCAGAGGAGAAGTTTGTGCCATACTACGACCTGTTCATGCCCTCGCTCAAACACATCGTGGAGAACGCCGTGCAGAAAGAGCTGCGGCTGCTCCGGGGAAAGACCATCGAGTGCATCAGCCTCATCGGGTTGGCTGTCGGCAAGGAGAAGGTAGGGCTGCATCTGATGCTCTGAGCTCACTGTCAGGGAATCCACCTCCTGTTTTTGCCCTCATAGTTTATGCCGGACGCCTCAGCGGTCATGCAGCTCCTCCTGAAAACTCAGACAGACTTTAACGACCTGGAGGATGACGACCCACAAGTAAGGGTTTGAAAGTAGAGCTGAACCGCTGGTTTTCCTTTGACTGACCCGACATGTGCTCTGTAGATCTCCTACATGATCTCAGCGTGGGCGCGGATGTGTAAGATCCTGGGGAAGGAGTTTCAGCAGTACCTGCCTGTGGTGATGGGCCCCCTGATGAAGACGGCCTCCATCAAGCCTGAGGTGGCCCTGCTCGACAGTAAGTCCCACAACACGGTCGCTCCACGCAGGTAGCACGGCTCACCTGTCCGTGACTTGTAGCCCAGGACATGGAGAACATATCAGAGGACGATGGCTGGGAGTTTGTCAACCTGGGGGACCAGCAGAGTTTTGGCATCAAGACAGCTGGTCTGGAGGAGAAGGCCACCGCCTGCCAGATGCTGGTGAGCAGCGTCGTCCATGGCACCGACCAGGGCAGAGCTGGTCTACAGTTTGAACCACGCTGCGTCTTGTCGTCCAGGTGTGTTATGCCAAAGAGCTGAAGGAGGGTTTTGTGGAGTACACGGAGCAAGTTGTGAAGCTGATGGTTCCTCTACTCAAGTTCTACTTCCATGACGATATCCTTCTGTCACGCTGTGTGTGCACATTAAATCCGTCTCAAGAAGGAGCCGCTTCTGTATTTTCTTAACTGTGTCACGTGTGCGAGTTGCCGCAGCTGAGTCCATGCCTCTGCTGCTGGAGTGCGCGCGGGTCCGAGGGCCAGAGTACCTCACCCAAATGTGGCTCTACATGTGCGACGCCCTCATCAAGGCCATCGGAACTGAGCCAGACTCGGACGTCCTGTCAGAAATCATGCATTCGTTTGCCAAGGTGAGTTGACGACGTCCTCTGAAGTACACCGCAGGACAGGTCTGACCCGTCTGTCGTCTCAGTGCATTGAGCTGATGGGCGATGGCTGTCTGAACAACGAGCATTTTGAGGAGCTGGGAGGGATCATGAAAGGGAAGCTGGAGGAACATTTTAAGAACCAGGAACTCAGACAGGGTGAGGCAGCATCATACTTTGTATGTTGCATTTTCTTTTTTTTGTTTCTTTTCTCGGGATGTTGAATAGCTTTCCTTGTGTTTGTTTCCTTTGTAGCTAAAAGACAGGATGAAGACTATGATGAGCAGGTGGAGGAATCACTACAAGACGAGGTTTGTTTGGCACTTCCCCTAAAGATGTGAGAAGTCTGTCCAGAATGAATGAAAGAACCCCGTCCTCTGCCCTGATCTCTGCTGTCAGGACGAGAACGACGTGTACGTCCTGACCAAAGTGTCGGACATCCTGCACGCCGTCTTCAGCAGCTACAAGGAGAAGGTGCTGCCTTGGTTCGAGCAGCTGCTGCAGCTCATAGTCCAGCTCATAGTGAGTACCTCCTCGTCTTCAGATAACGCTGCGTGTTTGACCTGAGCGCCGACTGACCGGATCTCCTCCAGTGTCCCAACAGGCCGTGGGCTGACAGGCAGTGGGGTCTGTGCATTTTCGATGACGTGGTGGAGCACTGCAGCCCTTCATCCTTCAAATATGCAGAGTATTTCCTGCAGCCCATGTTGCAGTCGCTCTGCGACACAAGCCCAGAGGTTCGTCAGGCGGCCGCCTACGGCGTCGGTGTCATGGCTCAGTATGGCGGAGAGACCTACCGGCCTTTCTGCACAGGTACGAGCCGGGTCTGTCCCTCCTCGAGCGATCGACATTTCACTGACCTGGTGGCACATGATCTCATCGTGTGTGCGTGATGCTCCCGCTGCAGAGGCCATTCCCCTGCTGGTCGGAGTCATCCAGGCTGCCGACTCGCGCTCCAAGGAGAACGTCAACGCTACAGAAAACTGCATCTCTGCTGTTGGGAAAGTCATGAGGTTTCGACCCGAGTGCGCCAACGTCAACGAGATCCTTCCCCACTGGCTCAGCTGGTTACCGCTGAACGAGGATAAAGAGGAGGCCGTGCACACGTTCGACTTCCTGGTTGACCTCATCGAAAGGTCAGATGGCAGCAGCAGCAGCATGACTCGACTGTCGTGTTCAGTCGATTTCCCCCCACTGATTCTGTTCTTTGTTCCTTTACAGCAACAACCCCATCGTCCTCGGACCCGACAACTCCAACCTGCCCAAGATTTTCTGCATCATTGCTGATGGAGTGGCGAACGAGTCTGTGAAGAGTGAAGACGCATGCAGTAAACGGCTGGCAAACGTCATTCGTCAGGTCCAGGTGGGCGGTGGACATGCAGATGCTGGTCGCCACGCTTGCGCCTGAAGCTGATGAGTAACTGTTTTCTTGTGTCGTAGGTGTCGGAAGGATTGTGGGCTCAGTGCATATCGACACTGAACGAGACGCAGAAGAAGGCCGTGCAGGAGCTCCTGAACACCGCCTGAGCCTGGAACCCTGTCACATCCCTGCTCTCCGATAAAGATCTCCTTCGACAGCCATCACCTCCATTCCACATCTTCCAGAGACATCCAGCTGAGTGAAGGAGTAGGCTGATTTCATCCAGAGACTTTGACCTGTTCCCTGATGTCTGACTGCACCCGCCCCCCCAACACAAACTCAGTTGACAGGGAAACGGCCACAGAGCGTTAATGGACTGCACACCAGGCGATCGCTGCCTGTGTATTTGTTGTTTTTATCTTGTTGCGTGTTACTTGGGTGAGCTCTTTAAGTTGCTAATCCTAGAAGTTAGAGTCCACCTTCATTGTCTGGGAGAAGTGTTTTCTGAACTGTAAAGCCCCATATTAGGTAGCAATGTAACAAGGAAGATGTGAAACTGCGAAGAGCTGCAGCTTGCAGATGGCTGAAAATGTAAAGTACAAAATGTGTATTGACATTCTGACAATAAAAAAGTTAAGTTGCAACAACATCTTTGTCATATTTCAATGCCTCTTTTTACCAAATGTGAAAGCGTAGCTGCAGCTCCACTGTCCCTCCTACCCTGAGAGGTGGACTGACTTTTCAATGGCGTCATTACAGCATTACTTTCTGAAAGTTAGAAACTCCGCCCACTGCCAGGTCTTGAACTCAATTACCATTTTCAACCTGTGTGACCAGAACCCCGCTTCACCACAACATTACCAGGACTAGTTCACAGAAGAGCTTCAACATTCATCACATTTAAAGCATTCAGGTGTTCGGCTGCTGTCTGGTGCAGAATTCAGCATCCTCAGGATTCATCGTCGAGGGCAGCAGTACTCACAGTCACCACATGGTGTCTCAGTCACCAGTGGACCTCAGTGACGTGTAGTCCACATTTTCAGAGCAGCAGCAGAAATGAGTGGGCATGGTAGAAGTCATTGTCTGGACCTGTCAGGTACGTTCCGGAACCTTTCACTGATACTGAGGAGCCAAAACGAAACTGGAGTCATCCGACAACTCACACAGAAAATTGCTACCAAGGGCTGGATGCGGCGTTCACGTTCCAACACCGCCGTCTTGTGGTTCAACACCGAAAAGACACTTCATCACATCTGTCACCAGATGACGGTGTTCCAGAGCGAACGGGCTTTCTGCCTTTTAAACTTCTTTGTTCAGCCCTGTGGGGTTTGGACGTTGTTTATAGTCAGTCACTGAGGAGACGGACCAGTTCCGTCAACAGCTGAGATACAATTTCAAGTTGGACAAACTTTGGACAAATCTTTGTAAGTAATTATGCTTTACATAATTTTGACTTTTGTTTAACTGTGGTCGATTAGACGGTCTATGACATTTGTATTGTTTCGGACAACGTTTTCTCGTAGTTTCTCACATGTACTGTGATCAATGTTTGTGCATGGTGATGTAATGTTGTAGGCTGTCCACCGGAGGGCGTCGTTTGCTCTTTGTTCGGCCTTCAGTTACTATAAATACCTTGTGAGAAAGAGAGGAACATTAATGCTGTCACTGAAAACGTCTTTCAATTTTATAGGTGAAAATATGTGTAAAACAATGTAAATATGTTTCATATTTAATACATTGCATATATATCATGTTTTCAAGTCTTACAACTAAAATGGAGAATGGATATTGTGAAGAAATAAAACTGACTGACTTTGTTTTTATTTGCATTTGTTATGTGGCTGGATAAGCTTCCTCATCAACCAATTCCAGAGATGGGCTGCTGTCTAAATGTATTTAAATCCACCATTTGCTGGCAACATTAATAAATGGACTGTAGTTCCCAATTTTGACCACCAGACGGCGGTATTACTGTGTGAACGCTGCATTGTGCCTTTCATTTTGTTTTGCAAGACCAGTTGACTAGTTGAATAACTCGTTACTAACAAAAATCATTTTTTTTTACGGCTTCAAGGTATAATTCCATATTTCAAACACATAATTGAAGAAACAAATAAATACATTTCAATAAATTAAAAACAAAATATAGATAAACATCTACAAAAGATTGGCCTAATCGCAGCAGTCTATTAATGTTCTTCTGCTAATTTTGGAAAAATTGAATAAATTAAGCTGGAATCATCAAGCAAGTGACCTGAAATTATTTTCAGAAAGTGGCTTCAAAAGGTAGAATGCAGAGGTGACGTAGCAACAGCAGAATTAATGAAGTGTGTTTTAGTTTCCAACTTTTACCACCAGGCGGCGGTATTGCTACTTGAATGCAGCATTCTGTCATTGAACGTAGTTTTGTTTAATTGCGTGTTAGATTTCTGGTTCGTTGATTTAAGTGTGCCAAAACTATTACAGAAAGACATGCCGAAACCCCCGGCGCCATTAAAGAAAACAAAAGCAGAATGATCACTTCTGAACTCAGCAGCAGAGAATGTAAACAGGTATCAGGCCACTACGTCTTGGATTTCTGGAAACTTCTTTGACGGCTCCTGTTATCAAACCGTATCACTTTAATTTTCATGTATCTAACTGTTTCAAATTAAGATTCAGTCCAACCTCCAAAGCAGAGAATGTAAACAGGTATCAAGCCACTAGAGGGGGCATGCGTGCAACTGCTTTCTTTGAAGAGCGAGGAAGAGGTCATTGATTTGAATCAGTGAAATTGAACCAGTGGCGTGTGTTTGTAAAAATCACCTGGACCAATGAGCGTTGAAGACAGTGGATAAAAGAAGCCAAAGAAGCGGGTGCCGGGTCTTTTCTTCGACTATCTTCCGGTTTGGTCAATGTTGCTGCTTCTCCACCGACTGGTCTTCGTCCATCTCACTGCGATGGTGAGCAGCAGCGTTCACATCCCCTCCACTGAGGATCAGTCAGCTGATGCGACCTTGAACATGAGCTGGTTTGGATGTGTTAACACACGGTGGTACTGCGTTGTTGTTGTTGTTGTCGTCTGAAGGTGACATGTGTTAATGTGTCTTCCTGTTCCCACTGTGTCAAGCAGCTAATGAGTTAGCGGACAGCTTCCATCTCTTCAAGATGATTGAATAAGTGGTGAGTTCACTGCAGCTTGTCTGAGTTGTATTTTATTCTAATCTGTATTTTCTTGTCTTGGGATTTTGAATCGCAGATTGTTTGACATCTGTAGCTGAGAACTGTAAAGTCCATCGAGACAATTGTAAATTGTGATGTTGGGCTATGGAAAAAAATTGAGTTGAATTGAAAACGCTCCCTGATGAGGTTTATTACGTTTCAATATTTTTTTTCCCGAGAATAAGTGAATATCCTGTAGCTCCTCCATCTCCTGACAGGATGAGAACATGTCCATCCCGACCTCCACCATCAATGAGATCCATCCCCACTGTCTCAGCTGGTTCCTGCTGAAGGAGGATGAAGAGGGAGTCCACACGTTAGACCCCCGGTTGACCTGAGAGGTCAGATGGCAGCAGCCTGACATGACTGACGTGTTGGTTTGTCCACTGACTGTATTCTTTGTTCCTCATAGGGGATCCTCCTTCCTCCTCCTTCCTCCTCTTTCATCCATCACCTCCATTCTTCATCCTCCAGCTGAGTGAAGGAACAGGATGATTTCCAACAGAGTCCATCCACAGACTGACTGGATGCCTGAAGGTCGTCAGTCATCCAGGTCCTGGTATCTTATTGGGTTAAATCGTTGGCACCTGGACTTGTAACTAGCTTGAAGATGTTTCACCACTCATCCAAGAAGCTTGAGATCAAAAAGCTTTTGTTCGTTTTTTTTCCAGATATTCCAGCACCTCAGACATGTGATGTAGCCTGAGTGCATTTCAGATACATGACCCTGTATCATGTGTGTCCACCTGAGAAACAGTGTGTAGCTCGGTGTATGTTATTGAAAAAAAAAAACATGTGTTTACTGAATTTATAATGCAAATAGACTGTTGGTGCATGTGTATATATCATACAAATACACACAATTAACTTGGTTGTAACAATTAAAACCCAAATGGTTTAGTTCAAGAACGGATATTGTGTGATATGTTTGGAGAAATGGAAGCTGTTTTTCATGTTCTGGATGTGATTGGTCGGTGACTGAGTGAGCTGAGCTCAGCTGCTCTGATTGGTCGGTGACTGAGTGAGCTGAGCTCAGCTGCTCTGATTGGTCGGTGAGGAGGAAGTCGGAAGAGAGCAGCACGTGCGTCGGAGGGAGGTTAGCTGCTGTAGCTAGCATGGACTCGGAACAACTGCGACGACGGACTCGGTCGATGAAGAGGACGGAGAAGTTGAAAGTAGCCGAGTCCCCGGAACATTCCGAGGAGTTATGGGGTCGGAGGAAGCGTCGGACGGTGGGACGCTGTGGAGGAATGTCCGCTGACATTAGGTGTGGTGATGTTTAAATGTGTTTAAATATGGTGGAAATACAGTTGATACTATTTACAGTTAAAGTGTTAAGTTCATACAAATAAGTCTAGTTGATGTCATGTGTACATGAGCCAGCATGTGCCGGTTAGATCTCAGCCTTATTATTTGCACTTGAAGTTGTCAATCATGACTAAAGTTCCAGCCAATCAACAAACAGCCTGAGGTCGAGGGGTGGGACTTAGCCGGGAGCTGCACGTCTGCTGCGACGGTAACGAGCTATCTCTAGTGAGTAGAGTTAAAAGTTTGTAGAGTGCGGCACGTTCTTATATTCCTGTATGACGACAAGTTAACTGGAGTTTGAGTTGTTGTGAAACCACGAGGAGATAACTGAGTTTATGAGCTGTTTGAAGTGTTTGATGTAAAAAACCGAGTGCTGTTGCTAATCGCTATTGTCCGTTAGCATTCAAGCTAGCGACCTTTAGCTTTACTCATCCTCTGTTGGCTTTGAATTTGAAGTATCTGTGGTAACAAGCTAATTCTGTATGGATATATTATCTAATTCAGGATGAGGAGAAGGACATTTGACGGCATGAGGGCTGAAGTTCCCGTGGACTCCCGGAGAACTTGGTTCCTCCTGTAGGTGTCGCTGTGGATGGATCTGATCCAGTGGACTGTGCTGTGAGTACGCCCGCGCCCGACACGGGTTTTG